>ML111860.1:0-62681 GCA_003697995.1 Taxidea taxus jeffersonii
AATACCACGGTTCAAGGCAGTAGTAGGCATTCTGAAACAGCTTAAAATAATGGGTAAGAGACTCAATGAATGGAGGGAGTTCTCCATTCTGGAAATTATCTCAGCTTATCTGTTTGTTCCCAATAAGGTGTCCATCAAGCACTATACTGGCAACTCCTACACAAAATAATTTTAACGATTATATATGGAGATTATTGCTGATATAGGAAAATTAGAATTAGAATAACTGCTTTAATCCAAGGACAGGCCCCAGGCAGAGAGGTCTCCAACATACTTTTTTCTCTTTCCATCTCACCTCCAATTCTGTGTCAGTAAAAAATGTTTTTCTTCTCAACCTAAGGTTTTCTATACTGTTCTCAGATGCCATATATAATCGCCTCCTCATGAAATGTTTCTATGTCCCACGCCCTCAGAATCTTGAACCTCAAGTGAGTAAGCTACAAAAAACAAAAACAAAACAAAACAAAAACACAAAACAACCCTGGTTTTATGCAAAAATGAGTGCTCATGGGCTGGCATTCCCATTTTGACAGGGATCTTTACTAAGACGATGGCTATTCTCAAAGCCTAGAGGGAAAAGACATTTTGAAACATGGGACCTTTCAGAAATCCTCAAATCACTCCACTGGGGTGAGTTCCATCCTAACACTACAAAGGTGATGAAGCATGCTGGTTAGGGCAAGGCTCTCAAGCCGGGCTTCCTGGGTTTGAATCCCAGCCTTTCCACTCTCTCACCTCTGACCTTGAACAACCTTTTGGAGGCCCAAGGTTTCTATCCCTAAGATGAGATAGTAAGACCCACTTCACTAAATTGCTAGGAATAGGAAATGGGTTAGTATAAGGAGGATATTCAGAAAAGGGCATAGCGAGTAGTAAGTAGTCAGTAATTTTCTGTACTGTTACTGGAACTGGCTCTCAAAGAACCAGAAGAGAGAAAGTATCCAAGGGAGGAAAGGAATGAGAAGAGAGAACACTTACTGATTTGGTTGTTCAGCTTGAAAGCGATGTCCAGCTGCAGGATAAACAGCATGAACTGGAACCAAGGACTCATCTCCATGGAAGGAAGGGGGATGTGGACAGAAAACACAATGTCATTGGCTTCAATTTCCCTCGGGATTGCTTCCTCGATGTCTCGGATCTTGTCGCATTGGTTGGGTCCCCAGGGCATTAGCCATTTTGTCTTGTGATGGTTTTTACGGACATCCACACACTTCACCGACATGTAGGACACTGCCGTAGTGGGGCCAGGGGCTGAAAAGAAAAGGATTTTTTGTTTTATAAAAATCATCCACCGAAGTGCTCATTTTGGGGCTAATATTTGCCTCCAATGTTCACGCTGCCTTCTCTAATCTGGATCAGTAATTGCTGGGGATCCCCCAAATCCAGGTGAGGACCCTTCAGTGATCTCCACAGGCATCATAGAGTATCTCCGAGAGTTTCCCCATTAGGTTTTCAATCACTGTCATTTTCATTGAAAGAATACCTTTGTAACCACTTTGGTTCAGTTACTTCCTTACTCCAAACAAATGTCACAAAAATCAACTGTGCTTCCATTCCCACCTGCCTGAGGGTGTGGAGGGCTCCGGGACTTCACAGAGCACAGTGTTTGAACTCAGCAGACCTGCGCCTGAAGCCTGGTTGAACAACAGACTGTCAGTTTATCTTGGGTAAATTGGTGAGATCTCATCGTTTCAGGACCCTCATCTGAGACACAAGATGGTTAGTCTCTAAGACTGGCCAAGATAGTTGGTTTCTAAGATTCTTCTTAGATCTAACACTGCATTTGATGGAGAGAAAGAACTACATTGACCTCGGGCCCTCACTTAGTGTGGTCACTGTCAGAGGTGGGAACAGAAGCTGCTATACCACAGAGGAATCCAATCCATGCATTTGATCTGTGCATTTCAAAAGCGATCATCACATTTGAACTATACAACATTAAAAAAAAAAAACCCACACTTTTGTGATTATAAAACGGTTATAGGATTGTAAAAGAAAATCTGCAAAATACAGAAATTTCAAAGTTCAAAACAACATTTACTCAAAATCCCACTAGAGGGAAGTAACCACTGTTGGAAAAGTATCAAAGATACTATCTTTTCTAGGGGAATGTAATTAGATAAAAATTTACAAATGAATTACATTGTAGAACGTTAAAATACATACTAATATTAATATATATTTCTGTTAAGGTAGGATCACACCATATGTAGTTTTAGGGCTTTTTCTTTTTATTTGTGTAAAGAAGCAGAGTAGCACATGAGTCCCCCCAGCTCTGGAGCCCACCTGCCTGGTATCACATCCTGGCTCCCTCATTCCTACTTCTCTCACCACTAACCACCACCAAGGTTTTGCATGAATTATTAAACCTATCTGTATATTAATTTTATTTCTTAAATGGCAATAATAACATTATGTACCCTTGTGAGTCACTGTATACGTTTAACAAGTGAACATGGAAAGTACAAAACGGGCACTTGGGTGGCTCTGTAGGTTAAGCATCTGACTCGATTTCAGCTCAGGTCATGAATTGAGCTCAGTGTGGGGTCTGCATTAGGCATGGAGCCTGCTTAAAATTAAGCAGGCTTAATTTTAAGCCTGCTTAAAATCCCTCCTCCTCTGCCCCCCCATCTCATGCTCTCTCTTTAAAAAAGTGCAAAATATTAGCTATTATATTTTCTATATAATTAAAAATTTTCAACTGATGTTTGCAAAATAACCCATCAACATAATATATCAAATTTAATCTACCTAATCTAATCTCCCCCTCAGCTTGTAAAGTTTGTCTATAAGAATAATTCTTTCCCTAATATTTTTTGCTAGTAATTTATCTTAACTTTTCCATCTGCTGTCTAAATTTATTTACAGCATATGTAAATGTAGAGAAGTCCCAGATTTCATAGAATATCTTTTTACCTGGGGTGCCTGGGTGGCTCAGTCAGTTAAGTGTCTGACTTTGGTTCAGGTCATGATCTCAGGGTCCTGGGATCAGCCCTGGATCTGGTTCCATGTTCAGCAGGGAGTCTGTTACTCCCTTTGCTCCTCCTGACTCATGCTGGCCTGTGTGTGTGTGTGTGTGTGTGTGTGTGTGTGTGTGTGTGCCCCCGGTCTCTCTCTCAAATAAATGAATAAAATCTCTGGGGTGCCTAGGTGGCTCAAATGGTTAAGCAGCTGCCTTCAGTTCAGATCATGATCTCAGGGTCCTGGGATGGAACTCTGCAATCAGGCTCCCTGCTAGTGGGGGGTCTGCTTCTCCTTTTGCCCCCTCAACTCGTGTGCGTGCACTCTCTCTCTCAAATAAATAAAAATAAAATCTTTAAAAAAATAAACAATAGGGGTGCCTGGGGGGCTCAGATGGTTAAGCCTCTGCCTTCAGCTCAGTCATGATTCCAGGATCCTGGAACTGAGCCCCATGTCAGGCTCCTGGCTCAGCAGGGAGTCTGCTTCTCCCTCTCCGCCTGCTCATACTCTCTATCACTCTGTCTCAAATGAATAAATAAAATCTTAAAAAAAAATTAAATAAAAAATAATAAATAACATCTTTTCAAAAAAGAATATCTCTTTAGCTTTATGTTTTCCCCATGCTTCTGTGCTTAGACCTTCTTTATCTTCAAATTCAATAGTCACTTTATTAATTTCAAGTTATTTTTGTACAATTTCATGTTTTAAAATATTTAAATATTTGATACGTCTGAAATTTGTTATGAGGTAAAAGATGAATTGGGGTCCCAAGTTTTATTTTTTCTAACTATTTAAATTATTATTTACTGAACAGACTCTCCTTTCTTGTTGACTTACGACATCACCTTTATCTTATGCATACCTACAGATGGCTTTGGACAATCTGCTCTATTTCATGTATTGGACTGTCACTTCATGGCTCGATACAACATGGTTTTCAATCCTATAAGGTGATGGTTTGTATCAATATCTGACAGTAAGTCCCCTCCCCCAATCCATTTCAAATTTATCCTTTTTATCATTTTGCTGGGATTTGATTGAAATTACATTAAATCTACAAACGAATGCGGACAGAATTGGCATCCTTTTCCAGTAATTTAGTTTTCCTATCCCAAGAACAGTGATTGCTTCTCCATTAACTGGAGCCCATTTTTATATCTCTTTGAAAATTTCTGCAGCTTTCTTCATGTGGGTCATGTGGGTGTATTCAATATGCTTTTTTTTTAATCTATTTTTTTATGCTTTTAAAACTTTTTATTTTTATGTTTATATTTATAAAATGTATCTCTGAAAATGATCAGAGAAAGGAAAACATTATAGATTATGGTGGTTTAAATTTGTTTAATTCTGTGCATTCTGTGCATATGTTAACTGGCATACTGTGCTTTCCCACCTTTTATGAGCAGAAATAATTTTTTACTTTTTTTAAAAATTTAAACATATAATGTAACCCCACCCCCCTCTCCCAACCCCTCTCCCCCTCCACCCCCCTCAGTTTGTTTTATGACATTAAGAGTCTCTTTTGGTTTGTCGAGCAGAAATAATTTCTTATGTAATAGAGATCAGGTATCAACTAGAATAATACACAAAGCAAGAGAAAAATCACTTAGGAGGCAAGAGTGTGGGGTGCCAGGGTGACTCAGTCAGTAAAGCAAGCGTGCAACTCTTGATCTCAAGGTTGTGAGTTCAAGCCCCATGGCACTGTACCGTTTTTTTTTTTAAAAAATAAAATCTTAAAAAAAGGCAAAAGATTTTTGCCCTGCTTCTAGTGTTCAAATACATGTTTTTTCTATCTCTTAATATCTGTCCTAATGGTAAATTTTTGGTAAATGTTATGTTTGTAGTAAGTTGTTGCAATGTTGACTCAAATGTACCAGAAAACACAGCACAACTAAACTCTAGCTGAAGTCCTTCAGTACACCACAGAATAACCACTAATCCATGCAAGGGAAGTTTTTCTTTAAAACTCAAAACTGTATCACAAAGGCATTTTACACCTTTCCACCTAAAATCAGACATCTGGCTTATTAGAAATATGAATCAATTAAACTTTGGTTATCTTGATTCGGCCAAATAATGCCCTCCCAACATTAGAAAAACTAAATGATACATTTAACTGAACCCTTTTTAATGTGGCTGAAGAAATAAACAGGGAGACAAAAACTCATGAATTCTATTTTTTGCTAACATACTCAAACTGACTATTTGCTGCAAAAAATAGTTACTACATTTTAAAACTTCGATTCTTCTAAAATGAACCTAACCTTTTTTCATGTCCTTTCTTCCCCTCCCCACTTTTGAAAAACAAGTCTCTCCCTCCTTAGACCAAAATGAAAAATAACTAGCTGAGTTCCTCAGCTAAGCTCCAAAACCACATTCCAAACTTAATAACAGAGAAGCTGAACACTTTACGGGCACAAAGGCTGCATTTTTAATGGACACAGTGAACGCCTGCCTTTGTAGCAGCCTGAATTATTTTCATTCTTTCATTAGCTTAGTGTATCTTGCATAAAGAAAAAAAATCCCAGGAACACTAATATTTTCATAAATCTCATGGCACTGAACTATGAGAAGCCTCAAGTGCATCTCAAGCTGTATTACAGAACTCACAAATATTTTTCTTCACTTGAATAAATTAGTCCTCTAGTCTCTAGTCTCAAAAACCTTTTGCATAACTTAAAAACCTAAAGACAATTCAACATTTCCAATTTTTCCAGTAGTGCTCAAAAGACAAAACACTTGTATTTTTTGAGAAAGTAAATCAACATTCTGATATTCAAACATGGACAGTTAATGTTCTCCAAATAATATATTTACAACTAAAGACAACTTCCTACACTAGCTAAAAGTGAATTTCCAGATGTTTCGTTAAGTAGAAAGCCTATCAAAGTAAACTAAAAACAAAGCTTATAGCTAGTAGAAAGTTTTCACTAGCTATAGCCAAAATTATAAGTACATGGATCACAAAAAAGTCTAAAATTTTTTAAAAAGTTTGATTTCTATCTTTAAATTTAAAAAAATAATAAGAAGTAGGAAGGATTTTACTGTAAGAGGGAAGAATAAGGGGCGCCTGGGTGGCTCAGTGGGTTAAAGCCTCTGCCTTTGGCTCAGGTCATGATCTCAGGGTCCTGGGATTGAGCCCCGCATCAGACTCTCTGCTCAGCAGGAAGCCTGCTTCCTCCTTCTTCTCTGCCTGCCTCTCTGCCTAGTTGTGATCTGTCAAATAAATAAATAAAATCTTAAAAAAAAAAAAAAAAAGAGGGAAGAATAAAATGGAAAATGTCTAAATTACCTGCAACCTTTGAAGACACCACAATCAACTAACAGGTATATGTGCCAATAGCCCTACTTGGTCACTAGCATGGTTCTAGGGATTAATAGAGTTTATATATTGAAGAAGGGACTGGATGGATTCAGGTCAACAAACTGAGTCATGTTTGCTCAGGTGAAAGCTAAAAATAACCACTCCTCAGTATTCCTAGGATAGTAATGCAGTATCACCCAGCTGTCTCGGCACACATTTTAAGTGTCCCCTGTACTCATCCACAGCATTTAGTTGGGGGGTGGGGGGCAAAAGCTATTCAACACCAGTACAATTTAGTAGCCAAGCAATCTGGCCAAAAATGAATTCGCCCAGGCACTGCAGATTGGTTAACTTATGGTAGGTTAAGAGAGCACAAAGACCATGCACAGAAGACACAAAACCATGAGCTATTGATTGAAAGCTCAGACCTGTTTTGAGTTTAGTTCTCTTCACTATGTCAAACACAGGCCATTTTCCCTTCCTTATCTGTACTTCAACTGCCAGTATTTCTGGCCTCTGCCTCTCCCACTACAGTACAGGAATTGTGAAATGTGATACTGTAGCACATTTAATTTTAAAGGGATAGGAAATCAATAAGACTTCTAATTCAAGGTTGTGAAAAACCACCCAAACACATATCGATGCCTCTTTGAAAATTCAGTGGCTCCTCAATGACATACATTACAGAGGTTCATAAAAACATTCACCAAATAGGTCTTCCCACTATGCGCTAGGCACTGTTAGGTGCTACGGTGAATCCAATAGACATCAGCCATCCAGCCAGGTGGCACGTACAAATAACGGAGGAAACAGGCAATAATTCATTATTACAGTAAAAGGTCATTATAATTATACATGTTACATTTATCCTGACATTACCTGAGAAAAGGCAACAGAAAGACATTTGGGAGGTAAGAGACATTAATTCACTAGAATGAGGTAAAAATTCCAGTCATCATTACCACATAACCTTGAGTAAAAATGTAAGTGAACAATGACTAAACCGGCACTCCTTTTGGAACAATATTGACTCCAGTCAGCTTCCTGTTATAGCATCACAAATGGCTATCCAGTTTACAAATTACCAGCTAGCCAACCACTACCGCTATCATGCTCAAAGTTGAGTCAACATCAAATCATTAGCCCCTACTCCCTCCAGACCTGTAATTAAAGAGTTGGACCAAGATACAAGACTTAGTTGCCTCCTAGAAAAGTTAAAATAAAATTAAAACAACATGCTGACATGACACACGGTCTCCATTTAAGCCAACGCAGACTATTTCTTTCTTTGCTTTATTACAAGTAAAGAAGTTTCCTTTGGCAATTATCTAGGAGTATCGCTATTATGCGGGCATTGTGCTAACTAAAGATAGAGAGAAATGCCAGTCCCAGACCCCAAGCTGCTCATGGTCCAGTGTGGGAGGCAGAGAAGTTGGCAGAGAAGTACCTCAGGCTTGTGCGGGACCCACGGGCTGTAATAGAGGGCCAGGGGGTGGAGGGGAACGCCAAAGGAGAGCAGCTGCCAGAACATCACCGTGAATTCTGCAGATGTCTGAATTTGAGTATTTAAATTTATAAAGAAATCATTTGAGAGTTGAAAGTGCAGCACCATGCAAACCTTGTTTGCTTGCTCTAATCAGTGGCATTGCTCTACTCGGTGCCTTGGCTTCTGCTCCCCATGGCCTCAGCTCCATTCTGCAAAGCAGTGGAAGGAAGAATAATAAAGAGATCCACCAGTAACAAAGAAATTGTATTTGGAGAATCTTTCATTCCAAGATGACAGTCTCTGTCCTGGAGGCAGCCACAAGGCCAGACCTGAACTCTCCTGGAAGGAGGAGCCAGAGGGTGGTGGGGAGGGAATGGTGAGGCTCTGCCTCCTGTTCTGGCAACTGGGCCTCCCAGGAGCCTTTGAAGTCTTGATCACCTACACTAGAGACAGAATGTCTTCCTAAAACAAGAATGATAATTTTTGTTAAAGATTTTAGTTATTTATTTATTTGACAGAGAGGGACCACAAGCAGGGGGAGCGGCAGGCAGAGGGAGAGGGAGAAGCAGACTTCCCTCTGTGTCCATGTCCATGTGTCCATGTCCACATGAGGGACTCCATCCAAAGGACCCTGGGATCATGACCTGAGCCGAAGGCAGACACTTAACCAACTGAGCCACGTACAGCCCCAACAAAGATGATATTTAAAGATTAATATGCTTTGGGCTAGAAGGGGAAGAAATGCACAGCACAGAGCAGTTAAAATGGTAAGTCATGTTTAAAACACTAACAATCAGAAATCCTCAATTTGAAAAAGTCATGATTTTAAGTAAAAATAGTCAAACATTTTAGAAATACTTTAGAGAATTTTAATTTCACCATAGCAATTAGCTAACAGATATGAAAACAAAACTATACACCCTGACCCAACAACATACAGACAATTGCTAACAGAAGTCCTTCCTCTAGTGACTCAAGAAAGAGGTTGCTCTAACTCCTGAAATTTATTGTCAGTTAAAAATCACCTGTCATGACTTCCGCACCTGTAAAAATATCAATGCTTGATTTATTTGTTTTTTTCATAATGTTATTCCTTTTCTACTTCATTCCTAAAAGATTCTGAGTTACTACAAAGTACATATTAGACTTTATTAAAAAAAAAAAAAAAAGATTTGAGGGGCACCTGGGTGGCTCAGTGGGTTAAGCCTCTGCCTTTGGCTCAGGTCATGATCCCAGGGTCCTGGGATCGCCCAGCACTGGGCTCTCTGCTCAGCAGGGAGCCTGCTTCTCCTTATCTGCCTGCCTCTCTGCCTACTTCTGCCTACTTGTATTTCTCTCTCTGTCAAATAAATAAACAAATAAATCTTTAAAAAAAAAAAAAAGATTTGAGGCTGATTTAAAAGGACAGGATTACTGTTTGGGTGGCGGTGGCGGGCAGGCGCTAAGAATGACTTGGCTGAGGCACAAAAGGAGAGAACAAAGCACTAGCTGGACAGTGTGAGCCCCCACAACATTCACATGAGCTACAAAGCGAAAGGTAGCTGAAAGCTACTTCTCATTTTGGGACATAGACAAAACTTCCACTGCCTCACAATGAGGGGGATTTCTAATTCATTAAAGATTATATACTCAAATCAGTTCTAAGCTTTTCCTTCTGAACATCTATGTTTGTCTTAATGAGAACTTATAGGAAAGGTATTGGGCATTTAGGCCCTCGGATAACTCCAGGGTTTTGTTCAGGATTTTTTGATGCACCTCAGAGAGGGGAGGAGCCAAAGAAGGGAAAAGGAACACAGGTGGCAGAAACCTAGGAGACCAGATAAGTTTCTGATATTTATACAATTATAGTTTTCATCCAAAGCCCCTCCCCACCCTAGCCCAGAGAGTACTTAACATAAAAGAAACTTCAGCTATATTTAGAAATTAGCTTTTAAATGTGTTCAATTGAGTTCCCTCAAAGATTCTAGCTTGAGAACCTCCTCTATTTCTGGTTAAAAGGAAACGTGTGGGATACACTGTACAAATGAAGTAGCCAGATCATGTTATCTGATGGAGTTGTGAGGGGTCAGACCACTAGCAATTCCTTGTGCCAATTCTGCTTAAGGTTCCCTCCAGGTCGGTTCCTAGAAAGATTTCTTCATGTCTGCTATCGCAGGTATCCAAGTTGTAGAACGTCCCAGTATGATGACTGCTTCAAAATTTTTAGCTAAAGAAAGTGTAAATACTTGTGTGAAACTGACTTAGTGCTTTGGAATTAACTGACTCAGTCTGTTAATTCCTTTACTGAAATTGCTCCGAAATTATAATGGTCATTCACTCCACTTCTGCCACTGACTTTGAAGATGAAATTCCCCTATATTTCAACCATACCAATTAAATCTCACTAGATAACTAAGCAAAATATTATTTCACAATTCAGTCTCAACTACTGGGGGGCTGAAAGTGGGTCTGCAGGGCCATGACTGGAGAAATGATTTTCTGAATTATCCTAGCTATGCCCTGGTGCATGTAATGGGGTATGCTGAGTGAAATGTAATTCATTCTTGCCAGCAATTTTCAGTAAGTAGTTAATTATGCTAACATCTATTCTAGGAAAGCTAAATTTTTAAACACAGAACATTCCTCTGCACTAAACTACTACCACCAAAACACACACACACACACACACACACACATACACACACACACCACATAGCAGCACTGAATGCAAAGTACTTTGTACTATACACACAAAAGTCAAGCCCTTATTTAAAAATAATTCCCTACAACACAAACTCATGGATAAATGACAGACATTTTGATGGCAAAGTTTCAGAAATCGTAGCAAACACTTGCGTAATTCTTTCTGATAAAAATATTGAAAAATAGTGTACGTTTACATCTTAGGCTGATGAGAATTTTAAGTGCTTGGCCTGCAACCTCAATTGTTCTGGAGCCAAAGATGTAACAGCCTTGAAGAATAGAAGAATTACTCTATATTTGTCAGAATCTACGCAGCAAGAAAGCAGCACAACTTGGCTTCCATTACTTGCCTGGCTTGGATCCCGTGGAAATGAGGAACGTTGGAATCAAGAGGAAAAAAATTAGAGTGCTTTGGGACAAAAAGCCAAACTCTTACATAGTATCTGAAATGCTGTGGTAAACATGAAATTACTTTAGGCTCAAGATCAGTGCTAGTTTTGGGTTGTTTTTTTAAATCTTTTTGAAAAAACAATAAAATGAAGAAAAAGGGCCCTGTACAAAAGGGCACATAAAATCTACTGACCATGAGACGGGCTATATGGGGGAAAAAATCCCAAATCCTGAATTCAGATTTAAAAACTGACCCTCTATTACGCTTAGTGAAATAAGTCAATCGGAGAAGGACAACTATCATATGATCTCCCTGATATGAGGAAGTGGACATGCAATGTTGGGGGTTTGGGGGGTAGGAAAAGAATAAATGAAACAAGATGGGATCAGGAGGGAGACAAACCATAAGAGGCTCTTAATCTCACAAAACAAACTGAGGGTTGCGGGGTGGGGGTTAGGGAGAGGGTGGTTGGGTTATGGACACTGGGGAGGGTATGTGCTATGGTGAGTGCTGTGAAGTGTGTAAACCTGGCAATTCACAGACTTGTACCCCTGGATACATAATAATACATTATATGTTTATTAAAAAATAAAAAAAAAAAACTATTTAAAAAAAAAGAAATAAAAACTGACCCTCACTTTTAACATCCAGCAGCAAAGAGAGGCTAAACCATGAAGCTCAACATACGTACATTAAATTACTAGTTCTAACCTCTATCTCTGAAAAATGCCTGCAACTAGTGTTTCTCCATCATTCCAGAAATACTCAAAACAGTAAAAATTAAATGCACATGAAGTAAACATAAAAGACCTCCACAGAAAAACCAAATGGCTCATCTGTTGACGCTATTGCTCATTGCTCTGCAAACCAGTCATCTGGGCTGAAATTTTGAGTTTGTGCCAGTGCTTCAAAATCACCCACCTTTTAGCCAAAAGGCTGTGGAATGTAGCCAAGACCACCTATGGAAAGTGAATTATAGCATCTTATAATTTACTACCTTGACTATGATCTCATAAACCCAGCATGGAGGGTGAACCAGCTCTTGTGTGGGAAATCTCACAGAGCTCTGGAGGGGGGGGGGGGGGGGGGGGCGGTTCCCAAAGCCACTCTGGCAGAGCTGTAGGGTAGGGGTGACAAAAAGATGGGCAAATGGCCCTACTTCATGAACAAGTTTGCCACCAGCACACTTTTGTTTTAAAATTTTAAGGTTAAGAGAGCCCCCAATAAACACTGTAGGAGAAACAGCTGCTTTGTTCTGAAGTACCTGTTAACACTCTATAAAATTTCACATATTTGCCATTTATAATTGATTATTTACAAATTACAGATATTCTACTTTTGTCAATATTGACACAACAATTATTGTGTTACTGATAAACACAAATACTAACTAATATGTGGATGCACATTACATTTAATAAAACAGTTCACGTACATGGATCACCTAACCCTCACAATAAACAGGTCAGTCATGGTAATGACCCCACTGCACATAAGAAGTTTGGTGGGTTTCATCCCACCAGAAAGTGGCAGAGCTAGGACTAAAACCATCATCTGACTTCAAATCTAGTGCTCCTTCCAATATACCACACTGCCTCTCAGCTACTCGTTTATTAGCTCACCCTATTTATCAGCTCTCTCAAATTACCTGAGAGGTAATGTGTAGGGCATGAAACAGATGAAAAAGACTGAATGGGGTCATCAGGTACTTGCTGAAGCTCCACAGGCAAGACGATACTCAGCGCTGGACTGGGCCCCACACCAAGGGAACAATCGGGATAGCTTATCTGGGAGACTCAGCTGGGGTCAGAGTGCCTCCACAGAATTCCTTAAAGGGATGGTAGAATAACAAGCTGCCAAAAATGCACTGAGCTCACTTGAAACTAATGGCTACTCTCCCATAATTCACTGGGGTTCAAATTCTGGGCTGGAATGTCAGCCTAGGGAAAATCCAACTCAGGAATACATGAGAGAGCTGCCATGGATGAGTCTATGACACATTTTATAGGTAAAAAAGGGCCAAGGATACAGTCAGACGTTGGCTAACTTCAGAGAAACCTAACACAGAATTTGCTGACAGTTCGGGTAAGCAAACAACAGCACAATCTGACTCAGGGAAGGGCAAGTTCCCATCCACAGAAACATTCAGGAAATAACCAAATAGATAAAAGCCTGAACTAAGTAAGGTTTTCTCAGTGACACCAAAATGATAAAGTCTCCTATTCACACATGTGGGATATTAGAGAATAGAGACTATAGGAGCCAATAAAAAGCTTCATGTAATTTACTGATTTATTTTTCTCTATTCTGACCATTTCAGAGAAACAGACAAAGCAATTAATGGAACAGAATATGGGGCATTCCAAAGGATCAAAACTTCAGTGCTGGACAGTACAAACTAAGGCTAAGGTCAAGCAAGGCTTATTAACAGCTTTATGTGGAATTTCACAAATGCCACAAATAATCATATCCCCTTCCCTGAATATTTGAAGAAAATGTAAGACCTTAGAACTTCTGAGTTCCCTAGAATTGGGGGCAAAGAGGTAGATTTAAAGAGCAAACTGCAATTTTAAAGGTCACACCCTTAGGAATTGTTGGTTTAAAAAAAACACTAAAACAACAAAATTAAGTAAAATCACTATATAGCTCTTAAATATTTTAATATTTTCATCAGTTCTAGGTTCCAGCTCAAGTGCCACCTCCTTCATTCAATTTGTTAAAAGCCTAGAATGTGCCAGCATTTGAGCCCTTCACCAATTTCCCTGCCCTAAGAAATGATCCTTACTTCCTCTGATGCCAAGATCACCTGGCCTATGTCTTTATTATTCCACTTTATTTGCAAACACAGCTTCTGAACCCTACAGAATTATAAGCTCCTGAGAGGAGGGACCACATCTTATTCTTCCTTATGGCACCAAACATAGAGATTTGAACATGCACATCCTCCAAACCTGAATTAAAGAGTCTTCATGTCCTAATAAACACATTAACATTATATTATGCTGATTTAGGGGTGCATGACAGGCTCAGTCAGCACAGTGTCTGACTCTTAATCTCCAGGTTGCAAGTCTGAGCCCCAGATTGGGTTGTAGAGTTTATTTAAAAGTAAAATCTTTAGGGGCACCTGGGTGGCTCTGTCGGTTAAGTGGCTGCCTTCAGCTCGGGTCATGATCCCGGGGTCCTAGGATAGAGCCCCACATCTGGCTCCCTGGTTGGGGGACAGCCTGCTTCTCCTTCTCTCTCTGCCTGTTGCTCTGCCTACTTGTGGTCTCTCTCATCTCTCTAATAAATAAATAAAATCTTAAAAAAAAAATAAAAATTTTGCTGATTTACCTAACAAGCCTTTATCAAACACTTATGAGGCATCATTTCAAAAATGTCATAGTGGATTAGATCCATGGCCTGCCTATATGAAAGTACAATTGAGATGGCATTCAGAGAGAGAATTTGGGAAGCAGCCACGGCAATCTTCCATGATGTGAACCTCCCAGTGCTACACCTGTTCCCCAGCTGAGGTTCATGTCCACTTAGGGTGGTTCCTCTAGATCTGTGTCAACCTATACATAAAATAAATACTGAATTTTGGAGATCAAAATGAACTTTTCCTGGGGTGCCTTGGCTGACTCAGTCAGAAAAGCATGGGACTCTGGATCTCAGGGTCTTTTTTTTAAATTAAAAAAATTTTTTTGGGGGGCTTCTGCTTGGCGGGGCTTGATCCCAGGACCCTGGGATCATGACCAGAACTGAAGGCAGAGGCTTTAACCCACTGAGCCACCCAGGAGCCCCTGGATCTCAGGGTCTTGATGTCAGGGTCCTGTTGGGTATAAACACTACTATACAAACAAGCAACAAAAAAAACTTTTAACAAACAACAACAACAAAAAAAACAAAATGAACTTTTCCTAAACTGAAATACTATCATCCCAATCCACAGGAAAGAAAGTAAATTTGCAGATCAAAAAAATGTATATGAGACAGACAATAGGCAAGCAAAAACATGGTAATTTCTGAAAAATTCCTCCCAAAGGGATTAAAGCCACTATCAAAATTGTGGGAGCATGTTTAGGAAACTACTTTTGAGCATATTTTCTGGAAATTGAGGTTCTCAAAAGTAGGGCTTATAGTTATTTATCCCATTTGAGCACTGCCCTAAGGAGATCAAGGCCTGCATGCTAGAAAGAAAATAGGAGAGAAAATGAAATAAAATATTCACACCTTAGCCTTAAATGTATATAAATCACAGCTGCCTATTTGAAGAAGATTTTATGGCAAAATCTGTATTATTAAGAACACAGAGAAAATTCAGGTCATCTCATTAATATCCTCCAAACAAGTCCTACCAGAGAGAAAATAAATAACCCCTTCTAAGGACATCAAATCCTACTCTTGAGGTCAAATCTATAAAACAGACTCAGACAGAAATTTGGGCAAAAGAACCTTCAGCTGGATGTATGGTCTATCTACCCAGCAGCTCTAAAGGCATTTTCCCCTCTGGTCTAATGAATTATGTATCAAAGTTCCCAAAGAACCTGCAGTGAAAAGCAATGGAAGATCTGGTATGAAGAAACTGGAGCCCGGGGTAGGTACCAGAAGTCCTGAGATGACACACAGAACTTTGGAATGGGGACAGGTAGATGCAATTGTGACAGGAAAGAAGTGCTATTTAGGAGGAAGAATTTGCAGACCTACATGTGGGATGTGAGTAAAAATGAGAAGTCAAGGATGTTCCCAGGATTCTTGCATGGGTAGCAGATGGACAGCAGCATCATCTGCTAAGGAGAGGAGTCAAAGGAAAATAAGTCCTATCACAGGCCAGATATGTGGAAACTGTACTGCTTGTTAAAGAAAGGAGCTCAGAGGCTGCTTGGGTGGCTCATTGGGTTGAGCCTCTGCCTTCGGCTCAGGTCATGATCTCGAGGTCCTGGGATCAAGCCCCGCATCGGGCTCTCTGCTCAGCAGCGAGCCTGGTTCCTCCCCCCTCTCTGCCTGCCTCTCTGCCTACTTGTGACCTCTCTCTGTCAAATAAATAACTAAAAAATCTTTAAAAAAAAAAAAGAAAAGAAAAGAAAACTCATTAAAAAAAAAAAAAAGGAAGGATCTCAATTTGGAGGGGGGAAGGAAGGGTGGGTGGGGAGAGGTTACATACAAAAGGTCAAATACATGAACTATGAAGATGTGGAAGAGGAATCAGATTTATTCTAGGTAGTCCCAATGTTGCTTTAAGGAGGAGATCTGAGATCTGAGATCAGTAAAATCTGATGATCTCAAGTTCACATAAGCAGTTGAAGACAATGAACTGCCCATGTTTGTGTGAATAGAGGAGCTCCTGCTGGTATCACTTGGTGAGTGCAAAGTGGGCGGAGGACATCTGAGCACTGGATGGGAATGGAAAGAGCCTTTAGGGCTTTCTTCACCATTAACGTTCTATGACCACCCTTCACACATTTAGAGTTGCAATTCTGGACCATGAATCCATCTTCTATTCCAGAACTACTACAGACTTGAGAAGACTATTGGCAGAATGAATTAATCCAAAGAACAGGATTGATGAGTTCCAGTGCTGGATATACTACCAACCAGGCAATCCATCAACACTGGGCCCCAGTTGGGTCCCAGTTCTCTCAACTGAAAGGCAATAGTTTAACTGCTGCTCACTTCTAACTTAGAAATTCTGTGACTCTTGGGTATCTAGGTAGTTCAGTTGGTTAAGAGTCTGCCTTTGGCTCAGGTCATGATCCCAGGATTCTGGGATGGAGTTCTGAGCTGGGTTCCCCACTCAGCAGGGAGTCTGCTTCTCCCTCTCCCTCTGTCCCTCCCACCCTGCTCTTGTTCTCTCTGTCTCTCAAAAAAAATAAGTAAAAAAAAAAAAAAAATCCCAAGACTCTTAAGGAAATGTATATTAAAAAAAAAAAAGAGATATCCCAGGGACGCCTGGGTGGCTGCCTTCGGCTCGGGTCATGATCCCAGCATCCTGGGATCGAGTCCCACATTGGGCTCCTTGCTCAGCAGGGAGCCTGCATCTCCCTCTGCCTCTGCCTGTCACTCTGTCTGCCTGTGCTCGTTCGCTCTCTCTCCCTCTCTCTCTGACAAATAAATAAATAAAATGTTTAAAAAAAAAAAAAGATATCCCATGACTCTTAAGGAAATGTATATACTCTGTTATGGTAAAAGTCATTCTTTTAAGGTTAGTAATAAATAATAAATAAATAAATAAATAAATAAAATAATCCTTTTAAATTAAGGTCAATTTATATGCCAAGAGTGGAGGCCACCAAGCCTTGTCCATCTAGGCCCCTTTTCCCCTCATATTCCTTGTATCTTCACATCTGTTAGAGGAAAAGACCTTAATCCTCCTCCTTTGTTCTGTTGCTCTTCGGTGTCAGAAGGGGCTCTGGGTGTTTTCTATCTTCCAACAACTAGTGAGACCAACGAACTCTTTTAGAAGGCAAGGGCAAGCTAGAGCCAACTGTAAACCTTCATACCGATGTATTCACCATGATGAAATGTATCCCCATAATGTAAACTAAGGTGGGTCCAATGCAATCATAATGAAATCATTTAAAGCATAAAAAAGCAAAACTCCATTCTAACTTCCAGCCAATGGCCCATATACTCACAGTATAATACAACACAAAGACATTCCAATACAATGAAATAATTTGGAGCTTGTCCAACTGCTATTTCTCAGGATGATAGAAATAAGCTCACCAGAGCTGAGTCTATTATTCAGAAGAAATGGAAGTCATGGCACACACTGCCCTAAACCAAAAGATCATTGACAAAATTTGCTAATGAGACATCAATTCATAACATTCAAATTTTCACTTAAACTGCTGGATTCTTAATATATTTCAAAATGTACCCATATTACCTTTTACATATTTCATAGGAGAAGAATGATGATTACAGTGCAGCAAGGGAATTGCTTTCACAGGAAGGGTTCTTTCTGTTGCAGAAAAAAACAAAATACTGTACAAAATCAGAATGAGAAAAAATTAAAGCAAAAACTGTAGAGGCAAAAAAACCCTTGGGATTCAAATCCCAGTTCTGTTACTTACTAGCAATTTAGTCAGGGAACTTACATAGCTTTACAGGATGCTCTGAATGATATATTGCATAATGCTATGAATGACATAATTCCACTAAGTTCCCACCTCATCAGTTTCTTGTGAAGATAAAATAATTAATAGAAAGGGCCTCTTATAGCACCTTGCACATAGTGAGGCCTTAAATGTTAATTTGATAATAACAATGCTGCCAACAGATGGAGATGAATAATCTGGGGAGACGGCAACATACTCCTTTTTCTCTATGCTGTCAAGATGGTCTTCCCCTAAGGGATGTATTAACCAAGATTTAGGGAACAAGAAGGTCTGGACCCTGGGACCTTGGGTCATTAAAGACAGAGGTTCTCCATGTCTCTCAGTGAATAGCCCCAATCAACAGACATGATTCTAGAAGAATTTTAACTTGGATGTTTAAGATGTCATATCCCAGGGATATCCTAAGCAGCCTGTTATTTGAGGAACACAGAATCAGCCTTTAGTTTTCTCCTCGGTGAAATGGAACCAAAACTAAAATGGAACTCTTTTCTCTACAATTATTTTCACAAATGATAAAATAACTATAGCCAAAAGTATTAACATGGGTCTTCTGTACTCCTTCCCACCCCAAAACACAGATACAAAGAATACTTCTTGTCTGTTCTTTTGAGTGCCCTCACCTAACCTCCTCCCCACCCACCCCATGAAAGTTCAGCTGTTGCTAGATGAACTCTCTGGGTTTTCATGATACACAGGCGAGAAAGGGGCCAGTAGAGAAGATAGCCTTAGGTTGGGGGAACAGTTTTTTTTTTTTAACATTTTTTTATTTTTTATTTTTTTTTTAAAGATGTTGTGAATGTGTGTGTGTGGTTTTTTTTTTTAATTAATTTATTTATTTGTTAGAGAGAGAGAGAGAGAGCACAGGCAGACAGAGTGGCAGGCAGAGGCAGAGGGAGAAGCAGGCTCCCTGCTGAGAGCAAGGAGCCCGATGTGGGACTCGATCCCAGTACACTGGGATCATGACCTGAGCCGAAGGCAGCCGCTTAACCAACTGAGCCACCCAGGCGTCCCAACATTTTATTATTTTTTAAAGATTTTATTTATTTATTTGACAGACAGAGATCACAAGTAGGCAGAGAGGCAGGCAGAGAGAGAGAGAGGAAGAAGCAGGCTCCCCGCTGAGCAGAGAGCCTGATGCGGGGCTCAATCCCAGGACCCTGGGATCATGACCTGAGCCAAAGGCAGAGGCTTTAACCCACTGAACCACCCAGGCGCCCCTGGAGGAACAGTTTTATCAGAGGAGGTCTGTGAGAGATTCTGGAAGAGGCTAGAAGCATCAAATGGAGGGGAAAGGAAAGAGGGATTTCTAGAAATATTGCTACAGATTATATGTCTTCTTCACCATGTTTTGGCTGTATATGTAAAGAACTGAAATTATTAAATTATTTTAAATTCAGTTTTTGGTTGATTGCCCATTTCTGTGAATCACTTCTTCAAAACTGGACCAATTAGATCAGTCATGTCTTTAGTAGGGACTACATAAAAAAATAAGACAACAGGCACAAAAACCTCATATAAACCTTTGGCAGGATTTCTTTAGTTAGCACATGACATTGGGAAGTTGGAAAGGATTGATATCTTAGGCACATTAGAATTATGGGGCTAGACTATATGGGGTTAGAGCTACAGCTATACCAGGTCATCATCTTATATCAATATTTTATCCAAAGTCTATGCTCCTTACCATCAGAGAGCTACACCTGCCAATTCCTTAATGTTCCTGGATGACCTGCCCTGGTCCTTCTATCCCATGTTTTCTCAACCTAGGCTCTACTGACATTTGGGGCCGGATAACTGGGGGCCATTGTGTACAATGTAGGATGCTAGTACCTAGTCCCACTAATTGTTAATAGCATCTTCCCTCCTCCCCCAGAAAGTTGTGAAAACCCAAAATATCTCCAGATATTGCCAAATATCCCCTTGTGGACAAAACTGCTCCTGGTTAAGAACCCCTGTTTCATCCCAACCACCCAGGCTTAGAAGAAATACTTCCACCCCACAAGCCATTCTGTGACACTCCCTTTTCAGAGTTTACAACTATAGGGATTCCAAATTCTCAGCAGTCCATGACTGTAGAGTTGCCTACACTTGCTGGACTGCCTGTATCAAGCTGTCATCTACAAATTATAAATTATTATAACAGCTACCATTTGTTGGAAATTTCATAAGTGCCAGGCATTGGGCTAGGGGATTTAACTTGATTGACTTTTATTCTTATAGAGAAGCAGTAGATATTATCTCCACTTAGAGAGGAGTAAAAGGAGGCTCTGAGATGTGAGTAACTCATCCAAGGTCATAGCCAGTAAGTGGTTGAGCTTGGGTTTGAACATAACTTCATCTGAGCCTACAGTCTCTCTTTGACTCATGCCACACTAATGTCTCCTAATGAGAAACCCAATGCAGAGAGATACTTGGGAAATACATTTGGTGTAAGTTATAGGAGTTAAAAGTGGTGAGGCCAGAGCACAGACTGTCACAGAACTCACGGTGTTCTGCAATAAGCTGACCACCAGCAATATAAATGCTTTTGTTCTAAGGACATTACCATGTTGATTTTTAAATTATGGATTTTCTACTGCAAACAGGAAAATGGTGGTTTCCTCTAAGTAGAAACAACAAGCAGTAGCTAGTTGCCATAGTAGCAGAAATAAAGTTAATCTTGACTAGGAATACAATCGCCAGAGAGGGACAGCAAGTATGGTAAGGAGTCAAAATCAGACAAGAAGTATTTTTCACCTGGAATATAGAAAGTCAACGGACAGAAATGGTAATCATTTTCTTTTTTTTTTTAAGATTTTATTTATTTATTAGTTAGAGAGAGAGAGAGAGTGAGCAAAGGCAGACAGAGAGGCAGCAGAGGCAGAGGGAGAAGCAGGCTCCCTGCCAAGCAAGGAGCCCGATGTGGGACTCGATCCCAGGATGCTGGGATCATGACCTGAGCCGAAGGCAGCTGCTTAACCAACTGAGCCACCCAGGCGTCCCAGAAATGGTAATCATTTTCTATTATTTGAAAGGCCGCCATCTAACAGAAAGGAAGCACATGTACTAGATTATTTCAAAAGGAAAATCCAGGATTTTTAAGTGGAAATTATGATGTGATAATGGAAGCCAGTTTTCCACCAAATGATAAGAAAGAACATTTAACCATCATAGCGTTTCAACGGGACTGAAAAATTAAACAAGCTGTCTAGAGAACAACTAATTCATCACTGGAATGGGAAGGTGATGGCAGGGAGGTCGTGCCTTTTGGGAGACCCCAGGGTGGGTGTGGCTGGACTAGAGAGACTCTCAGGCACCTTACAAAACAAGAATCTGCTTCTCTGAAGAATTGGGAAATAGTCAATTCCTGCTGAAAACAGAAAAATGGCGGGTAGGAGCGGTGGGTGTTTACACTGGGCAGAAGCACTATAACAGGAGAGGTAAACTCCAGTCATGCCTGGGAAGAAAATATTTAGGTGAGACAATATACAAGAGGGAAGACTCTGGGGGGGATTTTTTTCTTCTGCTCTAAACAGATGACCCAGAGATAGGGCACTAAGGTTAAGAAAGAAGAAAAAATCAGGTCACTCTTTCCTCTGTCTTGCAACCCCTAAAACACTGATGCCCTCTTTCTTGGAATTTATAGCCACCTCTCACTATTTTGGCTTCAAAAGTCCATTAAAAGAAAATAGGCGGGACGCCTGGGTGGCTCAGTTGGTTAAGCGGCTGCCTTCGGCTCAGGTCATGATCCCTGTGTCCTGGGATCGAGTCCCACGTCGGGCTCCTTGCTCAGCGGGGAGCCTGCTTCTCCCTTTGCCTCTGCCTGCCACTCGGTCTGCCTGTGCTCTCTCTCTCTGACAAATAAATAAATAAAATCTTAAAAAAAAAAAAAAAAGAAAAAGAAAATAAGCAAACACACAGCTAGGGCATAGCTAGAGTAATAGTTGATTAGCTCTCTTGTAAACACTAATATTGCCTTTGGTTTCATGACCCTTGATTCACCTTCAGGCAAGAATTTGTTATAAAACATCTTAGCACTGATGTCAGGAATGGAGGACAGGGCTAACCTCAAACTCTCCTTTAAGAAAACCAACCACATTGTAAATTTGCAGGACTTGTCTTGGAAAATTAAATTATTACAAAGTCAACCTCTGCTAAGGCACACAACTTCCCTTATAAAAGGGAGGTGCTGAAAGCATAACAGGTTTTCAAAAAAAAAAAAAAACTATACTGATTCATCTTTCCATATTAAATATGAATAATATGTAAGAGAATTTTCCCTATCTCTTCATCTCCAGGGCACTCAAAGCAGTTATAGTCTCATTATTTTACACAATGCTGGTTAAATGGGTACCAAAGATTACTATCCTCCTTTGATTTCTAAGAAAGCAACTATAGAAAGATTAAGCAAGTAAGTTGCCCAAGGTTGCTCAGTAATTGAGAAGCTTGGAGTTTTCCATTCAGTGCTTGGTTTAGGAACTTAGTTTTAGGTTGAAGTTTTAGAAACTTGGTACTAAAAAGTGATTGAATCTTGTAAGCTCATCTGAGCCCCCGAGTCTTACCCATCTCTTCCCCATTTCTCACACACATCTGAAATTTTCATCATCTAAGCACAAAGTTGCCACCATGTAGATCTCAGACAAGCATATCCTATCAGACCAGTGCCACCACCACAGAAACACCTGACTTGGTTTTCCAATCAGAACCAACCCACTCCTTTATCAAGTGAAGTTGATTTTGCCTGGCTGTGTCTGGGAAATTTTTAACCCCTCAATTAGCTATTAACAATTGGTTTAACTCAGACGAGACAGAGGACAAAATAATAGTGGCTGAAAAAAATGCCTCCTCCATTCTGATTACAAAGGAGGCATGATTAACGAAGTTTCCTTTGTGTCTAAGCTCCATTCTGAGAGCCAGAGAAAGCGCTTTCCACTCGCTTTGTTGACTGCTGAGTCTTTTCCTACTTGTCTCATCACCCACACAATCTGTTCATAGCCCAGAGAGACAATCCAGCCAGTCTGTGGAGAGTTCCTAAAACATTCATGTCGTGAAAGCAGACAGGATGAACAGGACCTCATCTCAACAAAGGATGATGGGACATTCAGCAAAAGAGTTCACAAAGGAAAATACCAACCGAAGGCCCTGGGCTGAATGGATTTGCCTACAATGTCTAACATAATGCCCATCCTTATGGGTATTTGTAAACCTTCTGGTCAATTTACAACCACCTCCAGGTTTTGTCCCCCAAACGCATTGCTTTTAGAATAAAGGGTTTAAAAAAAATACAATTAACAAGTTAAGGAAGTCCAAATCATGCTTTATTAAGGATCCTCTTGTCTCTAAGACCTTTAAACATAAAAACACAAGTGAGACAAATGTTCCCATTACTAACTCAACCAACTCAGCAGTTGAGATAATGCATATAAAACACTTAGCATATTGCCAGGCACACAGTAAATGTTCAATTAATATTATCTAACATTTTATAATGTGCTTTGTTTCCTTAATAATATTCTTGAATATGTCCTGCCTATCTACTCAGCTAAAACGGTGCTGGTTTATATTTGGTGCATTACAAAAGATAAGCGCCATCTACGCCATCATCTCCATCTTCTTATACATCATTATCATAGATCCTATTGCTCTATGGTAGGTTATGATTGGGATACTAAAAGCAAACCTAGTCTCATAACTGGCAAGTGGTCCATTCCCAAATTCATTCATTTCATATCCAGTGCTCTCTTTCCCTAACACCATAGATGAGCAGATGAGCAAGTCCTGTGCCTCTTTACATTACTCAGAACTCAGTGAAGTACTAAAATGTACCTTAATCATCATCTAAACAAATTTACTAAGGATTTTCTAATAAAAAGAAAAGAAATGGGTGGAAAGGCCAACATACCTGGCTTTGAGAAAGGCATGCCTCTTTTTTTTTTTTTTTGCCAAGGAAAAGCATTACTAGGTCCCCTTAGCAAATAATAAAAGAGAGAAGCAGCATGGGGATTGAAAGATACGTCTAGGGAGGCAAAAGGGGCTAGAGTCAGATCTCTTGATATTCTGCTCATGGCTTTTTCTATTAAGTTCATTTTTAATTCAGCCTTAAATGAGGTGAGTCTTGTCAAAGATTACGTACACAAAGTTGCGCTTCAAATGACCACTCCATGCTTTAAAGGCCCAGGTCAAACTCTCCAGTTCTTCAAAAAAAACCAAACAAGCCAAAAAAACCCCTCCTTTTATCTGATCTAAAAAATGCTTAGAACACACTCTATTTCACCCAACGTTGACCTTAATGATAAACTGTTTAATGTTATTGATCTTGCCTCTCCAATCAAATTTAAGTTGGTCCAAGGCAAGAGCCACGTGTGCACTTCCATCTGTAGCCCATCACTAACCCAGTTCAGGGATTATAGTCACATGCACTGCCTCATTCTTTGTTCTGCTTCACAGACTCTAGGATGTCCTAAAGAAACATCAAGTCATTGTAACATCTACTCAAGTTTCCCAACCATTCCCAGAAATACTGCTCTGCTTGGGCAGTCATTAAAGCTTCTCCTCTGTCTTCAAGAACCTCATTTTAGCTACTGGGACATCCTGTTGCCATCCATTTCACACAGACATCCAGCTCAGCAGGAGTATGTGTTGCAATGAGCTTCACTTCAAAGCCAGCAGCCTGGCCAAGCTCCAGGAATTGTCACTAATGATCTTCACCAGCTACTTGATGCTCCAACAGTGGTACAATACACACACACACACACACACACACACACACACACACATTTCAACCACTACTCTGGTTGGAAGAGCTATGTCTCATGGAGGTTGGGTCCATACCTGATTTTTATCTTTTATTGCTACAGAAGACTTATTCCATGAAACCTGAGCAAACTCTCCAAACACACCTTCTGCAATATAGCAATGATCTCCATCAACCTAGTCTTAAACCAAGATGCAGTAAGTGAATCAGTCTGGGGTCTTTTGGTTGCAAGAAAAATGAAAATATTGCTTAAAGTTGCTTTAGCAAAAATCAAACGAATCAATCAATTAACAAGGTGAAGCTGAAAAATGTCCAGAGACAGAACAGTCTTTAGATAGAAGTTGTTTTGAGAAATCACATTATGTGAACAGATCTCACTTCTCTATAGCCACTGAATTCTACCTTATATTTTATTAGCTTAATTCTCAGGCATCATTAGAGGGTGAATTCTAGGCTCATATTATCTGGGTTCAAGTTCTAGACTCATATCACAGTTCTAGGCTCATATTATCTGCATTCAAGTTCTAGACTCATATCACAGTTCTAGGCTCATATTATCTGGGTTCAAGTTCAGCAAGAAAAAGAAAAGACATCTCTTTCTGGTGGCCTCCAATAAGCCTCAGAATTCACACTGAGTAGGCTAATTTGAGCCATGTGTTCATTGTGGCTTGGTTACGTGCCTATCACTGGAGATGGAGGAGAACATTCTCTTCAACTGCACAGATGGAGAGTGGAGAAGGGCTAATGCAACAGGGCAACTCAGGGTCCTGCTATCAATAGAATTAGGCTGAACCATCCTCTCCAATAAGACCTTTCTCTTTCCCTAATCTCTAAGAATTAGTATTACATGGATGGAAATAAAGGAATGAAAACACCAGAGACGCCTGGGTGGCTCAGTTGGTTAAGCGGCTGCCTTTGGCTCAGGTCATGATCCCAGAGCCCTGGGATCGAGTCCCGCATCGGGCTCCTTGCTCGGCGGGGAGCCTGCTTCTCCCTCTGCCTCTGCCTGCCACTCTGTCTGCCTGTGCTCGCTCTCTCTCTCTAACAAATAAATAAATAAAATCTTTAAAAAAAAAAAAAGAAAAAACCAAATAAGTCGCAGAAGAATATAAATAGCCAGAAAGCAAAGGAAAATAGATTTATTCTCACTAGTAATCAAAGACATGTAAATTAACAGAAGATATTCTTGGCACATGAGATAACTTTTAAAAATAAAAACAATGCCCAGGACTGGCCAAGATGCAGGAAGATGAACACTTCCAGACTTTTTAAGATTTTATTTGACACAGAGAGAGATTGTGATCTCTCTCAAGCAGGCAGAGAGGCAGGCAGAGAGTGGGGGAAGCAGGCTCCCCACTGAGCAGAGAGCCTGATTCGGGACTCAATTCCAGGACCCTGAGATCATGACTTGAGTGGAAGGCAGAGGCTTAACCCACTGAGCCACCCAGGTGCTCCAGACTTAACCAATGGGTTCTGTGGTGGTTATTAATAATCTGAAAGGCAAGTTGGTAGTCTCAATCAAAATCTTTAAAAATGAGTATGCCTTTTTTTTCTTATTTTTATTTATTTATTTTAGAGAGAGAGAGTGCCCATACATGAGAGCAGGGGGAGGCGCCAGGCGAGAGAGAAAGAGAGGGGGAAGGAGACTCCCTGCTGAGCATGGAGCCAACCACACAGGGTTCCATCTCACAACACTGAGATCATGACCAGGTCGAAATCAAGAGCTAGACACTTTAGTCAGCCACCCAGGTTTCTCATGAACATGCCTTTTCACCTAAGATAAATTCATAGAATGAAGTTTCTAAGGGAATGATTAAGGGCATGAACAAGAATTTAAATACAAGGAAGGTTTCCCCAGTATTGCTAAAATACAGCCCCCAAAATGGAAATATCAACAGTGTCCAGCTACAGGAAATTGGGTAACTTAATTATGGTACATCCATTCTATGGGATATCATACCAACATCAAAGATGGCCTTTTGATGACTCCATACTGGCATGACATGAATAACAGAGGAAGGCACAAGGAGGTGTTAATGCAGTGAGTGACCACGCCACAACCCCATTCACTGGCTAAACATACTAAATTAGTTTCACTCTCAACTAGGTGCTCCCTAGCTTCTTCTTAAAATTTACTACAGGGTTTTAAAGACCCAGATTCTGCTGAGGAAAAAGAGATCAAAACATCTGGAAATTCTCAGGAGGGTGAAATTTGTTGATCCTTCACAGAGATATTCCTTACATACTCAACAATTGTTTATGGGAATATCTGAGTGTTACACCAGGTAGAGGTGAAGAAAATGGACCCCTGATGGCATTAACTTTTCCTGAAGACAGCTTAAAAAGTAATGTTTGGCTAACATACAGTGACTTCTATGACAAATCATTCTCTGTATCAAAAAAAAAAAAAAAAAAAAGCGCCTTTTTCCCCAGTCTTCATTGTATCATATAGCAATTAAAACTTCAAATTCCCAGAGTAATTCCACCACAAACAAATCTCACCAAGTCAAACTTTCACAAACAAAACTCAACACAAACACAGCTATTCTCCCTCTCAGTTCCCATAACGTTGAACCGTGAATATCTTTGGTGAACCTATCTTAGAGTGCTATTACTAAGACCAAATGAGAGGATTTCTAGAAATTGCTTTGAAGGATAAAAGCACTACAGAAATGTGAGGTAGTAAGAGTATGAATTCATCACCTAAATTTAACATAGACTCAACAAAGCCCCCAGGAGTCCATGCCAAGCCTCTGGCTCTCCCACCACCTCTACATTCTTTTCCCGTAGTCATTTCTAAGAGCCAGACATTGGCCTGCAAAAATTCCTGCAACAAAAGGACAAGGCTGTCTTTACTTTCAAACTGGCCAGGAGGATCATAAAAATACAGTGTTTCTAGCTGTTGAAACTGAGGTATTAAATAATGGTGAGAAATGCCAAAGATATTTCAAAAAACAGTC
The DNA here is from genome assembly GCA_003697995.1 of Taxidea taxus jeffersonii. NCBI lineage: Eukaryota > Metazoa > Chordata > Mammalia > Carnivora > Mustelidae > Taxidea > Taxidea taxus. The sequence goes on from ML111860.1 coordinate 27,621, forward strand.
AGTCATACCTGGTATGCACGGGAGCCTGAAGTGGAAAAGGAAAGCAGTCTGAACAAGTAGATGGATTAATGGTTTTCATATTATCTCATTCAAGCCATGGCCAATTAAAAATCTCAAAAGATAGAAGCTTCTGAGACTGAGAGTTCTTTTAGAATTAGTATACAGTACTAGTACAAGCAGTATCTTAATAGAACTCCAAATATCTTCCCAAAGGAAATCAGTCCTTTAAAAAAAAAAAAAAAAAAGCTGTGTCTTGGTACTGCTGTGCCTCTATACTATAGACTTATATAGTGTTTCTTCTACAGTCTCTTTCCCATTTTGAAGAATGGTAAAAGTTTAAATAAAGCATGGATGGGTCAATAATAAGTACACTGAAGTTTTTAAAGGCCCTTCTTTTTAAACCTCTACCCCAATTACATCCCTCCCTTGAGGATATTTACAATCTTCTATGACACATGCTCTGTACCTTCTTGGTTCAAGGAAAACACACCTACAGCATTTCAAATTAACTACTGACCCTTACTCTCACACTATAAACAAACCCTTTTCAAAATCTCAATTGCATTGTGTCCACATTGATTAAAGCTTGAAGCCTGGTGACCTCATGTGGTGTTAACTTCTCCCATGCACCAACAGCATTCTGCCTTTCTACTCAATTACCCCCTTTGGTGCCAGAGGATCGCTACCCAATGAACATACACAATGGACTTCTGCTTATTTCTATCCTGCTGTTGATTAGTGTAATGAAGCAGAAGAGGAATAAACAAGCTAATTTATCATGAGGACAGAGCAAGCTTTCACCAGTCTCGCCATGGAAAACTTCAGTGGTTAACAGGAATATCAATGGTCCGGGGGTGATGTTTATGATCTTACAGATTATAGACAGAGCCACAACAGAACCTCCGTGATTAAAGAATCTTGCCGAATAGCAGGTGTGAACAACATGCACACAAAACCCATCCATGCCTTCGAACTCTGGGGTCCTACATAAAATCTACTTCATAATTATTTTGAGAAGTATAACCCAGGGCTTCAGATAATGTGGACCGACGCCCTGGTAATTTGTCCCAAGTGTTCGACCTAACTGTGGGGCCTCTCTTATTCATCTTTGACGCGGTGGTCAGGAGGGACCCAGGCTCTTTGTGAGAAGGATCTGGATGCCCCCCCTCCTTCATTAGGCATGGCAAGGGCACAGCGGCTGATTGAATTAACAACTTCGGAGGGCTTCCGTCCCAGTTCCCAGACATTAGCACCATCATCCAGAACAAATTAAAAGTCTCACAGCAATTAAGCAGATTTTGAAAATGAATTTCCCATGGTTCAATGGTTCAACAAGCAATCTTGAGTTAAGTATTTGAGGAAAGTTTAGAAGGAGGAGAGGAGGAGCTGACTGCTGGATTTCCAAAGTAAACATTCAATTGGTGAAGGCATCAACAATAAACTTTTCAGCCTCCGCTAACTAGACTTTTCCACTTTTTTATATGAAATTAGAAATATTCAGTCACAAAGAGAAAGAAAAAAATTAACATGGATTTGTATTAAAATGGTGGATCTTAGGAGAATTTTTTCTTTTGTTTTTAATGCCTTTAACATCATTGTATTTTTGTTTAAAAACATAAAAATTAGGAGGGAATGAAAATATCTGATCCTAATCTCTAGATTTTAAATGTATACAAAGGCAACCTAGACCTGACTCTAGAAGCATCTACATCTCTCTGAACCAGAATGGCCAGGTTCACAGCAGGCAGAAAACTTGGGTGAGTTTCCCAAAGGACTCCAGGTGAATTAGCCCCAGGAACTCTCCCCTGGGTTAAAAGAATAACACTAACAAAAAAACAGCACCTAGCATATTCTAAGTGCTTACTATTTATTTGCCAGGCACGGTACACATTCTCATCTCATATAATCTCTTCACTTGTGTCATTTAATCCTCATAGAAATGTCATGAGATGAACATTACTGCTCCCATTTTACCCATTTGAGAGACAAGGAAACTTAGGCCCTAAGATGAAGTCATTTACTTGGGGCCACAAAACCACCAAGTGGTGGGGCCAGGATGTGCTTCCAGTTCTTCCAACCCCACAGTTCCTGCTTACATTTAGAAGAGCAAACTCCCATGCCCAGGGTGGTCCTGGGTGGGACCATAGCGCGCGCACACACACACACACACACCAAAAAAAGTGTCATTATTTTAGAGGGAGAGAGTACAGGATGACATGATGAGCCAGCTGAGGAGGGACCCTTGCCACCTTTCTTTCAAGACTCTGCATTCTCCCAACACCAGAGCCTCCTTGTCCCCTTACTTCAGGCCAGCTCTGCGTCCCTCTCCCCCCATACCCCTCTTCTAGCTAAGAGACATCCAAGTCTAGCTTCCGAGTAGCTCTCTCCTTGGTTTTCACTTCCTTCCCTCCCAGTTCACATCTGCTTCCTAAACCTCTCCTCCCATCTCCACCTGCTCCACTCAAAAGTCCACAGGCCCAAGCTCCTCTCTTCCCTCAGGCACACACTGAGCACATCACACACATTTCCATACCTTTCAGGAACCTGGAAGACTAGGTGGAGGAATTCATTCCCACACACCAGTCCGCAGGCTGAACACAATGGAATGCAGAGGTGGTTATCTGAATGTGTTAGGCTTTCTTGTCAAGGGCAGTTACGAAAGCGGACATCATAAATATATCACCCATCTCTCTGAAGAGCTGCAGATGCATCATGACATTCTTAGAAGGGAAACTCTGAAAGATGGATTTCCCATCTTTAAGAGCTTATAGAAAATTAAAGAAACTATGTGGTCTTCTTCAAGAAGCCCCTAAAACCAGCCTTCACGGAGCAGAAGACTTTAAGACTTCTTAAAGACAATAGAGACAAAATTGCCATTATCATTCAATGTCTCATTGGACTATTCGAAGTTTGAAAAATACAGAGAGTAGTGTGGTCCTTCCTCCCAGCAAACTTTGTCAACCAAGCAGTCAGTCAGTTCTCTGCCGTTATGGCTAAGTGAAGACCAGATACGTAGATCAGACGTAACAGTAATCAGTGTAACCATAGGCATGGATAATGAAACACTCCACTAGTGGTCAGGACACTTCCTTCCAATCTTTCTGTCTTGCTGTGACTCCTCTAGGCCTTAGTCTCCACAATGTTAACAGGAGAAAGTCCCTTACCAAAACTCCAAAAATTATACAATTCTCTGTATCAAAGCATACAAAAATTCAAGCGAATAGTAAGAAACCCCTCCTCATTTAATTATAAAAGAATAGCTTGGAATACAATGTCACAAGTCTTGGGGCAGATCTTAATGTTGAAGCATTTTAGCTATCTCTGTAATAAGACCAAAGGCAAAACGTTCCTTCCTTCCTTCCTTTTTCTTTTTCTTTCTCCCATCCTTCCTTTCTCTCTCTATCTGTCTCTTTCTTCTCTAAGTATTTCTGGGCAGCTCTGCTACACTGTGCCGTGGTAACCACTCAAGATAAAGATAAGCAAATTTGACCCTTCCTTGCTCTCATGTAGCTCACAGTCTTATAGAGATTGTATTTTCATCTTTATTTTTTGTTTATAATTTCTTATAATATAGCATTATAATTGTAGATAATGTCTCAGAAGTAGTTAATATTTTATAAGAAAAAGATCACTTTTTTCCTAAAAGTATGACTTTCAAAGGTCTTTGTCATTTACGTTATATCTGGAGGCAAAAAATTTCCCAATGGATGGATGACTTCAATTTTATAATTTAAAACAGAACAACTGGGATTCATTTTGCAGCAAGCATAGATGGAATGAATATACCTCATGCACGTATTGAGTGGTATCTATTTAAAGTCTCGCTACCTGGGTTTATCCATGCTATAAAGAGCTGTGAAAACTGGTCCAGCATTTTAAAAGACAAAATTTAGGATTCAAATTAAACCTTGGTGAAAACTATCACTAACTGGCTCAAAAAGTGAATCACTCTAATTCACCAAATGGGTAAATGACATGCTTCCTAAATTGCTGGCTAGCATGGATTGTGCCTAATAGAAGGCTATCAAGCAGAGCTTCTGGGTTTCTAATTTTATATACTTCACTAAGAAGCAGAAATATCCTGCCATGAGCCTAACCAAACAGAGGATAACTCAAAAGAGGGAAAGAGAGGGAGAAGAAAGAGAGAGAGACAGAGACAGAAAGGATGAAAGAATGAACCTTGAGTAGTTAATGAGTGACAACTTGTAAATCAGGGAAATAGCTAACATATATGGATGGATCTAACACACAGATAGAGCTAAGTTAAGTTCATTAAATCCTATAAGCTCCATATGAAGGGAAAATTTTATTTTATTTTATTTTATTTTGAGTAAGCTTTACACCCAGTGTGGGGCTTGAGCTCACAATCCTGAGAGCAAGAGTTACATGCTCTACGAACAGAGCCAGCCAGTTGCCCCAGGAGAAATTTTTAGATGCAAAAACTGAGGCTCACAGCACGTAAACGGCTTGTCTAAGTGACAAAGCAAGTTTGCTAAAAAACCCGATCATACCCATTGATCAGCCATAAAACCATATGCCATCAGTTAGAAATCTGATCACTCTGAATGGAAGGATCAGTACATTTATCAAAAATAGAAACATAAGGAAAACCCTGAACTAACACCTTCCTTATAGAGTGACTGTTTCCCAGGAATCCCATAAGAAGCCCAAGTCATCAAGGGCAATTTTCAAAATTACTACAGCAGTTCTGCTTAGCCAGGAGACTTACTCTAACATGAGACAGAGGACTTCCCTGGATGGAGTAGAATCAGTACCTAACCCAAGTCCTGATAAAAAAATATTATCGTCTCAAATATATGCTTATGTTGATTTTGTTCAAATCCCAAATGTATTGCTCATCCTTCTCCCAAACTCTATTTTCTCTCTTCCCCCCCCCCTTTTTTTAACAGGTGGGTGAGTTAGGGAGGAGGGGAATGGGAAGATTCTTCTGATACCTATAAAAAAAGAAACATGCTAATTGAAAGGTGACCTTAAGTGTTTTTAGTTTAAAAATCTTGTGTGTACAAATTACTCTGTTTATTTCTTTCATCAACTATTATCCAGAAATATCATGTTCTCATAGTGCAAAACTCTTTTCTGTTTAGGTATGTTTAGAGAATGGTGCTGGAGATTTAAACCAGTTCTCTCAGGGAGCTGCAAACTTTGTAAAATAAAGAGGAAGGGTGACTAAAAGGATGCCTAAGGTCCTACGGTTTCCTGTCACAGCTGAGCTCCATCCTACCCCCCACTTATAATTCTGAAGAAGCTGATCCTTTCTAAGCTTACAGAGGTGTGTTCTGTAAGTGACAGCCAGGCCCCATGGTTGAGTCTTTTCAAAGTCTTAGTAAAAATCTTATCTACAACTTCCCTTACCCAGGCATGCTGGGGCTAAAGCTGGAGCCCATTTCACACAAGCCAGAACTGGCTCAACAGAACAGAGAAAAGAAAGAATGTGGGGATGTGTCTTTTCCACATTTAAGGCATTCCATTCTCAGGGCAAGTTACAACCTAAATGAGAGCAGATAAAATCTATAAGAACCCAGAATAAAAAGAACAGGGCCTCAAAAGGACTTATTTGCCTTTAGAAAGGGCTGGATTTAATAAAATATGGAACCCAGGTTTGGCTGTGATCATCTAAAGACAAGCATGTTAAACAGAGACTTGAAAGTCGAGATTTGAGACAAGAATATATGATGGGGAAAGGACAGTCTCTTCAAAAATGGGAAAACTGGACAGCTACATGCAAAAGAATGAAATTAGATTACTATCTTACACATGCACAAAAGTGAACTCAAAATGGATTAAAGACTTGAATGTAAGACCTAAAACCATAAGAAGAAAACATAGTTGATGAGCTCCCTGACATTGGTCTTGGCGATGATTTTTTGGATCTGACTTCAAAGGCAAGGGCAACAAAAGCAAAAATAAACAAGCAGGGCTACATCAGACTAAAAAGCTTCTGTGCAGCAAAGGAAACCATCAACAAAATGAAAAGAAAATCTATTGAATGGGAGACAATATTTGCAAAACAGATAGCCCCAAAGAGGCTAATATTCAAAATACATAAAGAACTTCACGTGTCCTGGCTGTAGGGCATTAGAGCATGCAACTCTTGTCTCAAAGTCATGAGTTTGAGCCCATGTTGGGTTTAGAGACTATTTAAAAAAGCTAAATAAACAAAACAAACAAAAACCTCACAGCTTATTAACAACAACAAACAAATGATCTAATTTAAAAATGGGCCAAGAATCTGAATAGACATTTTTCCAAAGAAGACCTACAGATGGCTAACAGACACACGAAAAGATATTCAACATTACTAATCACCATGGAAATGCAAATCAAAACCACAGTGAGATGTCATCTCACCCCTGTTAGAATGGCTAATATCAAAAAGACAAGAAATAACAAGTTTCGGCAAAAATGTGAAGTAAAAGGAACCCTGGTGTACGGCTGGAATGTAAGTTAGTGCAACTACTATGTAAATAGTGGAAAACCTATGAAGGTTCCTCAGAATATTAAAAATAGAATGACCATATGATTCATCAATTCCACTTTGGAGTATTTATCCAAAGAAAATGAAAATGCTCATTCAAAAAAAAAAAAATATATATATATATATGCCTCCCCAAGGTCACTGCAGCATTATTTACAATAGACAAGCTATGGAAACATCCTGTGTCCAATGACAGATGTGTAGATAAAAAAGATGGTGTATATGTGTATATGGTGCATATATACAACGGAATACTACTGAGCTATAAGAGTGAGGTCTTACCATTTGCAACAAAGATGGACCATGAATATATTACGCTAAGTGAAAGAAATCAAAGACAAATACCATACGATTTCACTTACATCTAAATCTAAGAAATATAACAAATGAACAAACACCACAAAACTAAGAGAAACAAACAAAACAAAACAGAGAACAGACTGATAGTTAACACAGGGGAACACGGTTTGGGGTTAGGCAAAATTGGCAAAGGAGGTCAAGACATACAAACTTCCAGTTATAAAGTAAATAACGCCTGGGGATATAGTTAGTTTACAGCATGGTGACTATAGTCAATAATATTGTATTGCACATTTGAAAGCTGTTGAAAGACTTAAATCTTAAAAGTTCTCATCACAAGAAAAAACTACTTTGTAACTCTGTATGGTGACAGTTGGTAACTAGGCCTATTGTGGTGATCATTTCACAGGATATACAAATATCAAATCACTATGCTATACACCTGAAACTAATGTGATATGTTAATTATACCTCAATAAAAAAGTCCTTATTCATTCCCGCTAAATCAGAGGATGCAGAAAAAATAGTGCTTTGTGACTCTGCTTACTTCCAACAAAAAGGCAGAGGAGGCAGAATTTACAATATAACAATTATACCTCTGGAATCACAAGAATATGCATGGCAGTCAAAATGGCATGGAGCTCTCAACATTTTAAGTTGTTTTGGCAATTTGAATTCTCTGCTTGCAATTACCTTCAGAGTAAAGAGGTGGCAGAGATAAAGAATGAGCAATTTTGTTGTCTCTTTTGTATGCAAAACAGACCAAAAAAATACAGGGCATGTCACTTCTCCCAGACTCACTATGACTTCAGAATTATGCTTGCTACCAGGCATTCCCTGAAAGCAGAAAAGTTTGTCACAGAATTTTAGACAAGGAAGCCTCAGACTGATTAAGTCCTAAAACTAAACACAAGGATGGTACTCTGGTTGGATTAGTAAAGACCGCAGTTGTGGGTTGCTGGGTTTATTATTATTGAAGTTTTAAATTTACATCTTCTCAAGCAGGAGGAAGGGCATGTACCACACTCAGCAGGCAAGGGAGGAATTTAGTTGTTGTTTTAAATTCTGCAGTGTTCTCAAATCCAAATAGAGCAGCATAGCACTGTATGTAATTCCACTGCTAAAAATATTAAGTATACAGGGCACCTGGGTGGCTCAGTCAGTTAAGCGTCCAACTTGGGCTCAGGTCACGCCCCCAGAGTCCTGGGATCTAGCCCCGTATCAGGCTCCCCGCTCAGCAGCGAGTCTGCTTCTCCCTCTGCCCCTCTCCCCCACTTGTGCGCACTCCTGTGCTATCTCACAAAAATCAATAAATAAAATCTTAAAGAATATTAAGTATACAAAGGCACTCATGGCAAGTGAAAAGACCCACAGCTTTAGAGCAGACTCAATCGTCATACTGGCCTATAATGTAACGAGGCCACCAGGGGGGCTTACTGAGATGTGAAATCACTCACCTCTATCTGGGAGACTCCAAAATCCTGGGCATTCTTCCTTTGTCCTCATGTTACCTACTATACTCCCAACATCTCTCTGCTGCCAGTGAATTTTGATAGCAGATCATCCCAACTGTTGTAAACTTAGAAAATGGCATACTTGGGGCACCTGGGTGGCTCAGTGGGTTAAGCCTCTGCCTTCTGCTCAGGTCATGATCTCAGGATCCTGGGATTGAGCCCCACATTGGGCTCTCTGATCAGCGGGGAGCCTGCTTCCCTCTCTCTCTCTCTCTGCCTACTTGTGATCTCTCTCTCTGTCAAATAAATAAATAAAAAATCTTTAAGAAAATAGCATACCCAAGCTCCATTAAAATTGTGTATAAAAGGGCGCCTGGGTGGCTCAGTGGGTTAAAGCCTCTGCCTTCAGCTCAGGTCATGATGTCAGAGTCCTGGGATCGAGCCCTGCATCTGGCTCCCTGCTCAGCGGGGAGCCTGCTTCCCCCACTCTGCCTGCCTCTCTGCTACTTGTGATCTCTGTCTGTCAATAAATAAAATCTTTTTTTAAAAAGGTAAAAAAAAATTGTGTATAAAGCAGGTGTGCCTGCCTGGCTTAGTTGGGGGGTGGGGCATGTGACTCTTGACTTCAGGATCGTGAGTTGAGGCCCCCTATTGAATATAGAAATTACTTAATATATTTTTTAATTGTGTATAAAGCAAAAGTAATGAACAGATGTCAAATATAAGCATGAGGAATTCTCCCAGGAATAAACTGCATGCTTTAGGACAATGCAATCTTATTTACTAAAAACTGGTAACAATATTAACATCTACCATTTGGGGAAGGCTCATAATGAGACATTTGGCGATAACATGGGAATTAATGTTAGAAAGCAGGATAATCTCTCTGTGTATTCTCAAACCCAAATCAGATATATTTTGGGTGATTCCCATACCTCCTGAATCTGGAGGTATTTGACAAAGTGGTAATAATTCAAGGAAGACAAAGAATAGAAAATGCTTTGGTGACTCAGTCTGTTAAGCATCTGCCTCCAGCTCAGGTCATGATCTTGGGGTCCTGAGATTGAGCCCTGTACCAGGCTCCCTGCTTAGTGGGGAGTCTGCTTTTCCCTCTGTGCTCTCTCATTCTCACTCTTACCCTCTCTCAAATAAATAAATAGAAACTTAAAAAAAAAAACAGAAAATAAACAATGTCATAGTTAAGTTGCCCCAGATCTAGAAAGACAGAGGAACAGAATTTTAAAAAGTAGGAGAGAGGGGCGCCTGGGTGGCTCAGTGGGTTAAGCCTCTGCCTTTGGCTCAGGTCATGGTCTCAGGGTCCTGGGATTGAGCCCCACATTAGGCTCTCTGCTCAGCGGGGAGCCTGCTTCCTCCTCTCTCTCTCTGCCTGCCTCTCTGCCTACTTGTGATCTCTGTCAAATAAATGAATAAAATCTTAAAAAAAAAAAAAAAAAGTAGGAGAGATGGATATGATGCTAAGCAGATGGCTTCAGTATAAAGTCCTCTGGGAATCTCATCATTGGTGGGCCTGGTTCAGTGAGACAGCCCAATGGGTGCCATGTCTTGGAGAGGGTGGTCCCTTACTGCCATCAACCATGACATAGGAGGGCTCTGTCCCACTCTGTCCCACATCACAGTCAACTGGGAAGCCAAGAAGCTCTTGTGACTTGAGATCACTGAGACCACAGGCACTGTGCAGAGCCCAAGCCGGGTCTCCCTCCACTACGCGATGCTGCCTTGAGATCAGGAGCTCTCTCTTTGGCAGGGGCTCAACCAGGACTCAGGGAGCAGTTAACTGGCCCCCGGACTCATAAGCTGAGTTGGCCTTATGAATCTGGGCTTTGCAAAAAAAAACACAACAAAACTGAGCCAGTCATTTACAGATACATTACTTTCTTTCTAACGAAAAATCATAACACCTTGCCAAAACAAATGTAATAACTTGGCCTCTTCTTTCAATTACCTTTGCTCTCTTGGAAATGTCTATTTGTGGATCAAGCCTCTGAGTTAACCCATGGAATTAAGGAATTTAAGAAGGCTCTATAATTCCTAGGGGCTAGTGAAGAAAGAACACCTCTTTACCAGGATATATTAAGAGAATGGAGTAGGAAGGAAAAAGAGGGAGCAGAAAATTGCCCTTGAAGGCCCAGAATTTTAAAAGGCACAGGGATAGAAACACTAGTTCAATTTGGAGGAAGTGGATGGTATCGGTTATAGGTTTTAGAAATCCAAGTACACGCTATGTCCCAAAGAGATAGCCTTGTAGGTCTATAGAGGGCTTAGTTTTTCTTCCTCACAGCCACATTCCCCTCTCCTATATTCAATAGCATATGTAGGATCCATTCTGTATGCTAAATCCAGGAGGCATTCAGGGCATTCAGAAGTTTGGTTTTTGTTTTTTTTTTTTTTAAAGATTTTATTTATTTATCTGACAGAGATCACAAGTAGGCAGAGATACACACAGAGAGAGAGGAAGGGAAGCAGGCTCCCTGCTGAGCAGAGAGCCCGATGTGGGGCTCGATCCCAGGACCCTGAGATCATGACCGGAGCTGAAGGCAGAGGCTTTAACCCACTGAGCCACCCAGGCGCCCCAGAAGTTTGGTTGTTTTGACACATTTTCAATGACAACTCAGTTCCTCTTTGCTGTGTGCAAGAATTTCTTTTTGGAGGGAGCTGGGACATTATTTTCTCAAGTCTGGCCCTCTCTGGCATGGTCTGCAAGCACTGATCAACATTGACAATGGCTGCTGTATTCAAAACTGGGATCATTTGTTTAGGAAGTAATAGGGCAATGATTAATACCCATGCAGTGACTGGAGTATGTGGTTTGGGAAAGAGAAACAGAAAAGGAGGAGACTGAGCTTCTATCTTTTATGGAATCTGTGTAGAATCAATTTTATTACACTCAACACCTTGTTTCCTATAGAAACTGAGGACAACAGGAGAGTGGCGTTAGATTTAAGATCATGACTTAGGATTTGGTCAAGGATCAGTGGCTTGAGCGCCTGCCCTATCATCTACTGTCTCTGTCCCCTCTGGAAAGTTCCTTAAATGAGCATCTGATATATCTGAGATCTGGAGAAGGCACCTGCTTCTTTAGGTCATTAAGACAGTTCACTGAATCAGTACATGTAAAATACTTTCCATAGCCACTCAATAAATCCTCACGAAGCAACAAATCATAATTAACCAAATCCCTCACTACCAGTCTGAGGACAATCTGATTATTGCTTTTGCTCCCCTATAAAATTTAATGAGAGGTAGAACATGGTAGAAGCAGGGGAGAAGAGGTGGTAGTAAAAGGCAAAAAGGTGAACCTAAATATTTTTGTATTCTAAAACACAAGTTGCTCTTTTCTGCTGTTTAGCAATCCTTTTAGGTTAGCCCTATTATGAAAATGGTAATTGCAACACATTTCATCATCAAGTCTGAAATCGCCAATGCCTCAAGCTTCCCTTTACCCCTATCCTCCTCCCCATCCAGAATCTTCTTTCAGAAATGTCCACATTGGGCCCATCTGTCTATTCTATTAGGCCACCCTTACGACGCCTCAGAGAAGACACAAGACATAAATGAAACAGACATGACCATTCCACGTCTTGATGGTCCCTGCCTCCCATCGTCTCTTAGAGTCTCTATCAAAATTGAGAGCAGGGCGCCTGAGTAGTTCAGTGGGTTGAAGCCTCTGCTTTCTGCTCAGGTCATGATCCCAGGATCCTGGGATGGAGTCCGCATCCGCATCGGGCTCTCTGCTCAGCAGCGAGCCTGCTTCCCTTCCTCTCTCTCTGCCTGCCTCTCTGCCTACTTGTGATCTCCCGTCTGTCAAATAAATAAATAAATAAATAAATAAAATCCTTTAAAAAAAAAATTGAGAGCAGTCAATCCCTGAATAGACAAAGTCTATCAGCACTTTTTCCAAAGAAGAAAATGTACCTATTTGTGGAGTCAGCATGAAAGCCTCTTCTTTGAGATGTTCTCATTATTAGGCATGGGTGTGTATACAAACAGAAATTTCCTTTGGAGAACAGAATTGTCAACTTCAAGTAAAAGGTTCTTCTTTCAATTGCTCTACCCTGCCAATCCACACCCTCTATAAGCCTCTCCAACTGGTTGATTCCTTCTCTTCCTTTGGAAAAGTCCTGATGTATGTAACTGCAAAAATATGTTAAAATACTAACTTGAGAAAATAAAATCGAGTAATCTTCCTTAAAGTAGAACTCAAATGCTTTTATGGATAATGAACTTAGCTGCTCAGTCAACTAGATGATTCAGACCATTATAGGAACAAGTTTGAACCTGTAAGAAATTGGTCAGATGGGCATATGCAGACTTCTCAAAAGGTGTCCTCCCTTAGCCTTGGCCAGGCACTGCTGTTATGTAAAGCTGAACTCTATTTATCATCATACTGGATTTTTTTTTTCCATTTGATGGGTTACCTAATGATTACAGTGAGAAAGCAGCTCCATTTATAGTGTTACTCATCCTCTCCTTCTGGATTTAAACCACATTTATTCAGTCTTAAAATTCAAGGCTTTGGGAGATGGGGGCAGGATAACCTGATGGTTGAAGATTGTCGCTTTGATGTCAGATGGACGGGAGTCCATTCAGAGCTTTGACCCTGACTGGCTGGATAATCTTGACTCACTGGGTAATCTCAGTTTACTTACATGCAAAATAGGTACAGTGCTACCAATCCGGCAAGGCTTTGCATGGATTTAATTAGGTAAGGTCTGGCACATTTAACTAACATGCTAAACATTTGCTACATTATTTTAATACTACATTTATTTCAAAATTAAATATTAATATGATTATTTGACAGTATAATTAACAGGGCTTCTCATTTCACATGTTCTCAGTAAGTGAGAATTATATTGATGTTAGACACTTCATCATAGTTCACTTCATAAAAGTTCACTTTTACCGGTAAACTTGGATTAAGAAGCACTCTTTTCAACCTCTGGCTCTCCTAGGTTACTCAGGCTTCAAGTCCCCTCTTTCCTAACTCCCAGCTGGCACTGCAACCCTATCCTGGGCACACAGCAGGCTCTAATCAATAATCTGCATGTTAGGTAGGTGATACATATGAGCTCTAAACCAAGGACATTCATACAATCTCAAATTCTAAATCTCCATAGAAACACCTTTATGAGAAAGATAAGGTGAGAATCTTTCTTCAGTCTATATGAATTTTTAAAAAAATTTAAAGGACAAATTATTACAAAATGTCAACTAGCTAAGAAAGGCTTTGAGTCTAGATTTGAGTTCAGGCAGGAGATCTAAAAACCTTACAAAGCCATACATGATACGATTATCTCAAGGAAATGTTTCTCACTTTGAGGAAAAGGCAAAGTTCCAATAGAAGGCTAGACAGGCTGTACAGACTGATTAGCTGAAAGCATGATTAGAAATTATTACAACAAGAATGATTTTGTTGCAATAACCAAGTAATTAATTTTTAAGTCAATAATGTAATTTCCACTAAATTTCCCACCTTTTTACAGAAGAATTATTGAGATTGCACAGTACTCTTACAAATCACGTTAGATACTCCAGTTGTTTAACAAAGAGAAAAAAAATGACATGGTTTAGTCTGGTATGAAATTCTGCAAAATGAAAAGGAGAATAAAATACAGGTGAAAAAAAGTGGAATAATATCAACCAAAAGCCAACTGATTAGTTCTTTTTGAGATTCTCACCAGCTATTCAAACACTGTAGGATTATAGGCATTACATTATCAATATATGCTAAAATATAATATATGCCACAACAAGCTTAAAACCTAATGTACTGAGAAGCAAACCTTTACATACTCTGCATAATTCTAATTTTATTTAATTTCTTAAAACCCTGCAGCTTCCAAATAAACAATAGTAGCAGAAACAAAAATTCACATAAATGGGCCACAACCAAGGTTATCAGTAGTTCCCATTTAAATAACAACAGAATAATATGGGCTATATCACTGAAAAGCAGTAAATAAGTCCATGTAAAAATTGAGAAAACTGATTACATATGTTTATATATGTGTGTGTATACATATATAATCTCAGCATTAAAAAACAAAAAAAGTTACTCATGGTAAGCTTTTGAAAGAACACAATTCTCTCTCAAGATAAAACATGATATTTATTCAAAGTTTAAGTTTAGAATAGTCTCATTTATGGTATGCTTAACACAATGCAATCATTTTTTATTCATTCACTTCTGATCTTCATACTTTTCACAGTTTTAGAACAGGTGGGAACAGTGACCTGCTTTTTCAACCATTATATCCCCCAGACATGACTAATTTGAAGCTGAGGAAATTGCACATAATGGGCCAGGGATTCAAGTTCATGATTTTTAGTAGGCTGCGCTCTTGTTTCAGGGCACATGATCTCCTTCCCCATCCCCGCTTTTCCACCCCTGTAGCTGCCTCTCCCTGAACTAAATTTACCAAACATGAAATCAAAGGGAAATTATTTTTTTACATTTTCTGCAGGCTTATTTTTAAGGAGCATAAAGATTAGGCTACATCTTTAAAATATTTTCTTTTCCTTTAGGGGTTCTTAAATGTTTAAATATATTCTAAATACTAAAGAAGCTAGCCACTTAAGAACCCTTCTCAACACATAAGAAAACAATCAGATGCATGATTTCATAATGGCTCAAAGTTTTTATAGAGGCATGGCATAGTTCAGTGAATTTTTGAATACCCCAAATTCTACCATATAAGATACTGCTTTCTAGAGTCTTTTTACCAAATATCATTAAAGGTTTGCAGTATAGAGACACTGGCACAAGAAAAACTAACAACCAAAACAAGCAGAAAAAAGAAAAAAACTTGGTTCTAAGAAGGCCACTGGGATAGGGGAGTATTTAAGCTGGCTATATGAAAAACCAATCCCTCCTATTTGCTTTTTATCTAATGTTTAAATTTTCCCCATCAGTTCTAGAAGGCGGCAACCAAATATCAGTCTAATCATCATCTAAAACTCTACCAATGAGGAAAATGAAACTTGTTGGTTAACTGATTTTCCTGGTCAATTTGGAGTGCATGATTTATCATGATTGTTTGGGGGTGGTAGTTGGTTGCTGTGTTTTGTATATATGTGTATGGGCTATTTATACTCTTACAATCAGGAGCTTTGCCATTCAGATCCTCCTCTTCCTAGGTTGCCATGTTTTCTTCAATGGGTGGGGGATAACAGAGATCAAAAAGAAACATACTATGGCCAATTCAAATCGAAGATTTCATTTTCTCACTTGGCCTCTGCAGGTGCACTGAAAAGACACTTACTTGATCGCCCCCAACCCCACACCTGACTTCCCACTTATCAGTGGAATTGAGCAGTAAAGGCGTTCTCTTCTCACTGGAAAGAGTGGATGAGGAGGTTTCTGAACTTTACTTCAACCTTCCAGCCTACAAACTGCTTCTTCAACTACTGATTCCACTTGTACACTTTCGTGAAATTTCACTTTGCTCAGTTTCACCTGCTTTTCATTTTAGGGAAGTCTGGTGGGAAAACATCCCACTTACCTTTTGTTGGTATTTCCCCCCCATATTTGGGTCTTGTATCGTACCCAAGTTCCTAGATTTAACAGAAAAAAAACAAACAAAAAACCAAAAACCAAAACACCTCTAAATGGTTGAGATTAAGGCTAAGACACTATTCAGTGTTTAAAGTGAACTGGATCTGATCTTTATAGTCTTCTGGCAAGTGGCCAGAGTGGGGATACAGCCTTGGCAATTGGGGAAGGAAGGGAGCTAAGCAGTAAACTTACACAATTTCCCCCAAGAAGTGTTACACATAGATTTTTTTTTTCAAGGAAGTTGGAACTAAAGCAGTTTACCTACTGAGAAAATCTAGTTATAGGAAATATCACAAACTTTTTGAGATGGCTATCACGTATGGTCACCAGGCAAATTCTCTGGGAAAAACAACCATTGGCACCACTTCCTCCAGACAAGCCTCTCTTGGAACATACAACTGTTATGATCCTACGGCAACTCTAATGTCCAGCAGTTACACACCAGTGCTCTTGCACCTTTCTCCACAATATCAAGATGCTAGAAATTATACTAGTTCAAGAAGTGCCCTAAGAAACCTACAACAGTGGATAATGGGCTCTTCAAGGCTAGGAGATCAGCTTCTGAGGAAAAGAAAAAGAAACACACACCAACAAACACCAGGGAACTATGTGTAATGGTTCGCTGCTTGTGCAAAACCTCAAAGAGGATGAAGGTCAGACAGGGATAATAGGCCAATTTAATTCTGAAAGCACAAGGTGCAAGAAATTTTAATTATGGTCTGCCACTGAAATCACACAAGATCCAATGGCATCTAACTGCAACTGCTCATCGAGGGAGACAAGAGGTGTAATTGTAACCGCTGCATAATCACTGTGAGGGCACAGGGAAGGCTGCCTTCAGCTCCCAGCAGAGAATGTATTAGGAGCCTAGAAAAATCCAATACAGGGAAACATGGAGATTGCACGTAGCCAAACAGGAGCTCCTAACAGGAAAGCAAACCCCGTTTTGAGTGTGTGTGTGTGTGCGCGCGCGCGCGCGCGCGAGCGTCAGTGTGTATGTGTTTGGTAAGCGTTCCAGGAATAAAAGATTAAGCTGTGTGGCCCAAATTGAGAATATGAGCGTGGAAAACTCTGAACCCCTTTCTGCTTTGTGGATACATACACCGAGAGAAAGGCATGATCTCCTTCAGAAATTTCTGCCTCGGTGAAGCTTCACCCGCTCTCCTTTGTTTAAAACAATTAGCTTGGATGTTACAGTGATTTACAGAACCAGACTCCCTTTAATTTGTTCCCATCAAACCCACGTCTGGAGACAAAACGCCACACACAGGACTCGAGGTGCCCAAGCCTGTGCAGCTCTCACGCCCGCGCCATGCAGACTCTCGCAAAGGGACAGGCAGAGAAAGCCCCTCCGTGGACTCTCCACTCCGCAAAGTTTCACCGATCCGCGAATAAAGGAAAAGCACCCATCCGCGCCCGTCGCGAAGTTGGCGCTGAAGTTTGTGTCGGGATGTCCCAAATCTCGAGGGGTAAGGGAACGCGAGTGTGCGGCCAGGCTAGAGGATGGATGGAGATGGAGAGACAGCAAGGAGTTTTTACGAGTGGAAGATCCGTGAGACCATCTTTTTCACCCGGAAGCCTGTTTCGCTCCCAGAGGTCCGGGAGGTGCTCGCCAGGAGAGGTGCCGCCGCCGGGGGTCGGGGAGCTGTCACCTGCGGGGAGCCGCTCTGCTAGGCGCCCGGGGACAACCGGGGTGGGGGCGGCTTCAGAATCACCGGCTCCCGGGGTTCTGAGAAGTGGGGGAAGGGAGACTCGCGAGAGGGCAGAGGGCCAAGAGCAACACCTTTCGGATATGCTTTCCCCCTCCTGCCTCCAACTTCCCGCAGCGCCAGCCCTGGACTTTCTCCCACCGCACCCTACCGCATCCCGCCTCCGGGCCCACCTCTCAGGCCCGTCCGCGACCGCGACGGGCGGGTGGGGGGTGCGGCAAGGAAGCAGCCGGCGGGAAGGTCGCGACCCAAAACGCAAACAATCACCCCCTAGCCAAGACGACCAAATGCGTTTATACCGGCAATGATCACAGCCCCGTAGCCGGGCTCCCGGGTTAACGCCGAGCGCAATTCCCTGACTCTTCTGTTGTTCCCAATAAAGTCGATTACGTTGCCCTCCGGGAGCTGATTGGGAGGGAACGGAGAGGAAAAGGGGGGAACGCGGGAAAAAGCGGGGGGAGCAGCAATCAACTTTGTAACCCAGCGCTTCCTCGCGCGATCCGTCGCCATGCTTAAGATTCCCACCCCCGCCACCCCCCTCCTTCCTTTCAAGTGGATACTGAAACTAGGCCAAAACTTTTTCCCCTCCTTTTCTCTTAGCCACTAGACTGGATTGTGCCCCATGGAGCCCCATGGAGCTCTGCTTTCTTAAGCACAATAGCCGGACTAATTAGATCATAGAGGCAAGGCAGTGATACTGTAACAAGTAGCCCGAGAGGCAAAGAGGGAAGGGGCCCGAAAAGACAGAAAGGGGGAAAAGTTTGCAGGTCTCGCACTTACCAATCAAGCCTCCCACCAGAAAGGCGATGATTTGGAACACGAGCAGAATCCCACCAACAATGCACAGCTTCTTGGTGCTCATGTTTTCTATAATTGCCCCAGCCATTTTTGCGCCCCCCTTTTCCTTTCCTCCTTGAAATGTTTTAGGGTGTGCTTTTTGCCCTCTCTCCTCTCACGCTCCCTCCTCCCTCGCCTCCTTTCTGGGCGCTGCAAAACTTCAGGGGTGTGGGAGAGCGGCGAGGATAGGACCGGGACGCAAGGCGCCCGCACGGATTCCCCAGGCGCAGCCGGCTCGGGCTCCCCCAATGCCCGGAGCTGTGATTGTGGCCGCTCCGCCGCCTGTGGACGCTTAAAGGAGCAGGGAAGCGGATCACATGACGCCGCCTCCCTCCCTCCCTTTCTTCCTCCCTCCCTCTCGCGCTTCCTCCCTCCCTCCCTCCCTCCCTCTCTTCCTCTCCCCCTTGCCCGCCAGTGCTGGGCTTCGAGCTCCGGAGGGTGCTGGCGTCCCGCTCTAGGGTCTGGCTGTCTGTCCCGCCCGGGGCTGGTGTCGTTTGGGGGTTGATGGTGTTGTTAAGTGCGGTCCCCCAACCCCGCCTCTCACACGTTTCCTTTTCTGGGGCGAGATTTAAATCACCTACGGACAGCTTTGCAGACCTTTAACTTATACGTTGACTTTAGGAAATGGGCCCCACCCGAAACTGCTAGAACTCTCTTTAGGAAAGAGAAGGAGAATTTTTTAAAGGGACCCAAAGACTTAAGTCAAAGCACAGAGATGCAGACTAAAGTCTTCCGCTTCCTTTGACCTCATCCCAGCCTCAGTTATTTAGCATATATCCAGCTAAATCCCCCCACTGCACCCGTGAAGAAACCCTGTGCTCCAGCCAAATCAGACCACTGTTCATTACCACATTATCCCCATCTCATGGGTTTCCAGAGCCTTGACCCTGGCTCTTAAAAAAAAATTATATATATACAAATATATACATATATATGTGTATATTTGTATATATATGACTCCATTGGAGTTTTAAACCTCATTTAAAAACCAGGTTGTCTAAAGAACCTTTCTAACTTTCCAAATCGCCCCCATGTAATATTTCCTTGAACCCAACCCCTCCAATTCCGGTGTTTACATTCTTAGCTCCTATTGTGAGGACTTGTGTATACACGTTTTTCTCCACCACAAAGCTGTAAACTCCTGAGGGATAGGGACCCAGTTTTATTCATCTTTGTACCCATCCTCCCCCCCCCCCCCCCCCGTGGTTCCTAACAAAATTCTAGCTCTAGTAGGTCCTCCCTAAACTTTTGTGGAATGAATAAATAAATAAAGGTGAAAGCAAGCCCGCATTTTGCATTTCAAAAGCCTGAAAGAGACCTTATTTGATTTAGATGGTACACATATTCAGTCCTAGTGTTTGTCATCTCTTTGGAAGGATATGTTTCTATTTAAACTTCTAGGGGGAAAGGAGGGTAGAACTCTCTTAAGAGTCCTGTTCTATCAAGCCTAAATTCCTGGGCCTGGTTTTTCCATGTTTCATAAACTGGTCATTTGACCAGCACAACTCAAGTTGCCCAAATAGACCCTTGGTTTGGTCACACACACACACACACACACCCCAAACAAGGTTTGCCACCCTTTACACACCTGGTTTCTTGCCCCTCCCCTCTATATACACCCTCTTCATGCCAAGAGAATGCCGAAAGTCCCCTGTCCTCTGCTCTATTGCCCCTATGGAAGATGCCATGCAGATTACCCTTAACGGAAGTATTCATTTCTAGTCTCCAATTAGATACTCTTCAGGGCCGGTGCCAAACTTTATATATATGAAAATCCATCTCCGTAAAATCCATCTTAGGAGTTCTGGGGATATAGTTACTATTTATTCATTCTTTTCCTTCAACCCTTTAACTAGCAGGGCTCACATTTGGAGCCCTTAACCTGTTCCAGGCTTTTTGTTCTAAGCCCTTGAGGAGATCAGGATGTGAAGACAGCTGACCATCCTGGAGGAGCCCTCGTCTGGCTGTTATTCACGGAATAGTGATTAACAACCTTTATTTGGAGAACACCAGATCAGATGGAAGAAGCAGACGGAATTACTGTCAACACTAGTGGTCAGAAGTGTTTTGTACCCAAACACAGATAGACCAGTGTGGGTTATTTGCCTTCCTTCTTTACATTTTCAGAAGCCTACATCATTTTTGTTTCCCTTGAGAGGAGTAGGTTCCAGGGCATCAAAAAAGATGTAGGAATGCCCTTCTTACCTCTGCTACTAGTTAACTCCACATTCTGAGTTCTCATCTCAGCAAGCTGCCAACTTCCACACGTTTGAATAATAATGATACCTTTCGATTAGTATTTCTTTTTACTACCAAGGAATTTTTTAAAATTAAGGTTGATAAGATTCAATATCAAGATTTACTGTCCATTTCGTACTATCGTTCGCTATTTAAGAAGACAGAAATGGGCAGCCCCTGGGTGGCTCAGTCAGTTAAACATTTGCCTTCAGCTCAGGGCATGATTTCAGGTTCTTGGGATCAGATAGGCCAAGTAGGACTCCCTGCTTAGCCAGGAGTCTGCATCTCCCTCCCTACTGCTCATGCATGCTCTCTCTCACTCTCAAATAAATAATGAATACAATCTTTTTTAAAAAATAAGAAATAAATGGTAGTTCTATGCACTTTGAATATGAATTGCATCCACAAAAATGGGTTTAGTAGTCCCCGCCCCCCATCCATGGTTTAGTTTTCTGTGGTTTCTAGTCAACTGAGGTCTGATGGTCTGAAAGCAGGTGATCCTCCTGACCTATTGCCAGAAGGTCAATGCTATGACACAATGCCTTTGCCATTCACCTAACTTCATTTCATCATGTAGGCATTTTATTATCTCACATCATCACAAGAAGCCAGAGAACAGTACAATAAGATATTTTGAGAGAGACAGAGAGAGAACATTCACATAGCTTTAATTGCACTATATTGTTATAATTATTCTCTTATTAGTTATTATTGTTAATCTCTTATTGTACCTAACTTTATCATAGGTATACATATGGAAAAAACACCGTGTGTATAGGGTTTGGTATTATCTGAGATTTCAGGCATCCACTGTGGATCTTAGGACATACATCTCACAGATAAGGAGGACTACTGTATTTATTGAACATTAGTGAGCTAGCTCCTCAACTCATTTTTCTGTCAGCTCTTAGAACATACTCCCTCAGCTTCCAAATGCTTCTCTTCAGAGTAACTGGCCTCACTTATTTGGTTCCAGTTTCCCCCTCTGGAAATGAAAGACTTGGAATAAAATACTTGTTATCCACCAAGGTGGTCCCCCTTTTTTTAAAAAGGGCACTTAATTTAAAGGAGATATATATAACTTCTTTGAGAGAGAAAGAGGAAGAGAAAGAGCAAGTACATGGAGGGAGGGGCAGAGGAGAGAGAGAAAATATTAAGCAGCTCCACAGGGCTCAACACAGGACTTCTCACGGGGCTCCCCATGCGGCTCATGGTGGAACTCACCACAGGGCTCCATGCAGGGCTCTACCTCACAACCCTGAGATCATGAACTGAATGGAAATTAAGAGTCAGGGGCGCCTGTGTGGCTCAGTGGGTTAAGCCGCTGCCTTAGGCTCGGGTCGTGTTCTCAGGTCCTGGGATCGAGCCCCGCATTGGGCTTTCTGCTCGGCAGGGAGCCTGCTTCTCCCCCCCTCTCTGCCTGCCTCTCTGCCTACTTGTGATCTCTGTCTGTCAAAAAAAAAAGAGTCAGACGCTTGACCAACTGAACCATCCAGGAGACCCTTAAGAAGAGGTATTTCTAATTCCTAATCAATGCTTCTAACCTGTATGCAATTACCAATATTGCCAAACCACATGTGGGACCCTTTCAATATTCATCACTATGAATTGCTTTAAGAAAAATTTATAACTTCTATTCTATCTTTTTAAAAATTAAAAGTACTGTCAGATCCTTGTCCCAAGGGAACAACACAGACAAGTAGAAAAGAGCGTGAGTCAGTTGTCCAGATTTGTAATGGAGCCTGGACCCCAGCTCTGCCCCTTGCTTGGTATGTGTCACTGTGAGCCACTCCAGGCACCCAGCACTCTGAAGCTCAGCTTTCTCATCTGTGAAATGGAGATAATGATAGTACCTGCTTCATGGTAATTTTGCAAGAGATGATGATAATGATAATTATATTTAAGAATCCTTAAGGGAAATCAATAACCTTGCATTAAAAACTAATAAAACTGATCATTAATTTGTTCTTCCTCAGCTCTAAAATTCTATCATGTTATAATTATTTTTTGAAGTATATTTTAGGAGCAGTCTGTGTGATTAACTCTACTTGGCAAGGGTGCTGGTAAGGCCAACATCTATTATGGGACTCTGAGCAACACTCAGTGAACTTGAAATCTAGAAATATTCTATTCTAAAAAATGTTTCTGATCATCAATAGAGCATTTGTCATGGGTCCTTAGATTGTCCCAGAGACTAGATAATCCAGGAGTGTAATCCGACTCTTCCAAGAGCATTTGATCATTCCAACTCCATTCCATTAGACTTTAAGTTGGAGATCCTGATATAGCCATCATTTTATTTAAAGGGTTTGTCTTATGGAAGATCATATTGATATTCAATGCATATTTATGGAATGGGTGAATGAATGAATGGATGGATTATTGAATAAGTGAAGGTAAATTAACTGCAACCAGCTCCCCCCACCAATCCAATTCCTATATAGCATATACTGACTAAATGCCTATCTGGTATATATACCCTGGGCTGTTGTTTGCACATATATCTATAGATGTGCTATATTGTCACCCTAGTTTGCAAGCTGCTTAAAAACAAGGAAAGGGTGACCTATGCCTCTGTCTCTCTCAGAACCCCAGCACTGTACCTTGCACAGAGGGGGGCTCAGTTTCTGGAGTTGAGAAAGCCCACCCTGGAAGCCAAGGGCAGCATTCCATTATTGTCACTGAAATAAATGTAATGTGGAGATCTAAAAGAATTGCATATACCTTCTCAAACACTTAATTTACTTCCCAGAGGGACCTAACACGAGTAATAATCCCACTCTGAGTCTTCTCATTCTCACAAGTAGCTTTTACCCATAAATGGCATCCCGGGGCTCTTCTGTTGTTGATATTTTCTTATAGTCAGTGCCTGTGAATGTGAGCAGGCACTTTGGGTTCATACTCTATTATTCAGTGGCACTTTTCACTCAGTAGACATACATGAATATAGATATTCACAGCTTCTTTTAAAATCCTTTTCTTTTCCTTTTTTCAGAACCATCTTTCCCTTCTTTCTCTCTGAGCCCCATTGTCTCATTTTGTATGTAAATACAAGAGCTTTTCTAGCACCTCCTTTCACACACTACCCTTAGGTAGGAACTATTCAGAACCCACTGCTTAGAATATCAGTACTTTAACCTGATCTTTTTTGATAACATTGTTTAATGAATACCCCACCACTCCCTCCCTTTCTACACATCAGCACCCACGTGTGGGTCTCCTTTTTACTACTCCTGTAAATAAACAAGACAATTACCTCTTTGAGGCTTACTTTTCTAATTCTTTAAAAAAAGATTATAATAGCTTCATAGATCATGGCAAGCATTAAATAAATGTCACAAAGCACCTGGCTTATGTTTCTCACTTATTTAAAAAAAAAGAAAAAAAGATGCTGGGGTGCCTGGGTGACTCAGTTGCTTAAGTGTCTGCCTTTGGCTCAGATCATGAGCTCAGGGTCCTGGGTTGGAACCCCACACTGCCCACCCTGCTCAGTAGGGAGTCTGCTTCTCCCTCTCCCTCTGCCCCTCCCCTCACTTGTGCGCTCTCTCTCGAATAAATAAATAAAATCTTTTTAAAAAATGTTTTTAGGGGCGCCTGGGTGGCTCAGTGGGTTAAAGCCTCTGCCTTCTGCTCAGGTCATGGTCCCAGGGTCCTGGGATCAAGCCCAGCATTGGGCTCTCTGCTCAGCAGGGAGCCTGCTTTCCTTCCTCTATCTCTGCCTGCCTCTCTGCCTACTTGTGATCTCTGCCTGTCAAATAAATAAATAAAATCTTAAAAAAAAAAAAAAAAAACAACCTTGTCAAAACCAGTATCAAGATTTAAAAAAAAAAAATGTTTTTAAGGGGCACCTGGGTGGCTCAGTGGGTTAAAGCCTCTCTGCCTTTGGCTCAGGTCATGATCTCAGGGTCCTGGGATGAAGCCCCGCATCAGGCTCCCTGCTCAGCAGGGAGCCTGCTTCCTCCTCCCTCTGCCTCTCTGCCTACTTGTGATCTCTGTCTGTCAAATAAATAAATAAAATCTTAAAAAAAAGTTTTTAAAATTTAAAAACATTTTTTAAAAGATGCTAATATAAACTTCATAGGTCGTGCTGAGCACTAAACAAATATTACAAAGCACCTAGCACAGAGCCTGACACAGAGTGGGCACCAAACGAATATTTTACATGTTTAAAGGAGGAGGTTTCTGTTCCCAAACAGAGAGAGAGAGAGAGAGAGAGAAAAGAACTATAAAACCCCTAATTATTATCTCTTATGAAATTGCTTTTTGAACCCTGACAACTTGGAAGGGGCAGATAAAAAACTTTATAGGTTTCCAGAGGCCTCTGGTGGGAGGCAGCTGACAACCTAAAGTAGCCAGCCAGGCCCCTGTTGTTTCCCAGGCTTGAAAGAGGCTGCAGCAGAGGGCTGGATGCTCCAGTGTTTCAACCTCCAAGATCACATGTGCTTGATTCCTGCAGCTGAGGCAGGGAAAGGTTTTTTTTCCCTTTGCCAGTCTCCACAGTGTAAGCTTTATGGGGTCTGTGCTGACTGCTTCTGCTCCCACCCCTTGCCTTCATGACTGTGCTCCCTCCCCATTTCACCATGGACTTAGTCATGCTCACCAGCGCCTCTCCATCTGCTTTTTCCCATGGAGAGTGGCAGTGGGAGGAGAGTCTGAACAGGCCAAGCCACACCTCCTTGGGCAATGACCTGGTGATGGGTAGACAGCATGCAGCACAATGGCACAGAGTTGGATGCAAATTTTCTTAAATGAATGAATGGCTATGGTCCTATCTAAAGGTTCAGGAAGGCCCCCCACAGATGGCCAATGGCAGGAAGAAGGACTCAGATTTAACCTCAGCCCAAGAACTCTGCTAAATGTATATGTTATCACCATTAATCCACACAACAATCCTATGAGGTAGGTACTATTTTTATCATTTTATTGGTTTTTTAAAAAGATTTATTTATTTGAGAGAGAGAGAAAGGGAGAGCATAGGGGGAAGAAGCAGAAGGAGAGCAAATCCCAAGCCGACACCACACTAAGTGCAGAGCCCCACACCGGGCTCTATTCCACAACCCTGAGTTGATAACTCCAGCAGAAACCAAGAGTCCAATGCTAACTGACTGCATTACCCAGGGACCCCTAGTTTTATCATTTTTAAAAGAGGAAAGCTGGTTCAGAGAATATTCCCTTGACCACACTGCTACTACACTGGGAAGTTGAGATTCTGAGGTAGCTGCAACACACCATTCGTTCTTATAATCACTAGATATGTATTGAGCTCCATGAATGCCAGAAAGTGATCTAGATGCTGGGGAAGAGCAGTGGGCCCGACAGAGGCCCTGCCCTCATACAGTCTACATGAGAAAGCCCACTTCGGAACTTTGCTTCTTATTTCCTTTATATCAGCTATGCCCTTTCAACTCACCAACAGAAAGAAACCTACAGGGATGTGGAAGTGAGCAGAAATCAAATCCTTGGTGTGCAGATGGGCTCCACTCCATGTTTCCCTCAGGAGACTATTCATTCAAAAACCCCCTTTCCTGCCAGTTCTGAGGCAGTATTTTTACTGTTCCTTTGTTCATAAATTCAGCTCTGTTTTCTTCCTCATCACTTCACTCCCACTCGGATCAAACTCCCTCCAATTAAGCCTTAAATCTTTGCAATTCATTCTTTGGTAGTATTTGCCATTAAGGTTTTTCCAAGCTGAAGATCAATTTTCAAGTCAAATGACTCATGAAAGTAATTAAGCATAATTTCAGTGTTTTGAGGACATTCTTGAAGAATACACGCGAGCAAAAGACATTCGTGTTAGCAGAAGATTCAGTGTACAAATTAGTTTTGGCCTCGCTAACTGGCAAATTGATTCCTAAAGTACTTTTGTTTGGTTCTTTATTTTGTTTGTCATGTTGTGAATCCCTAATAAAGACCCTCTTTACCAAAGATTTCAAGTCACTTAACGTTACTCATCTTCATGTAAAAATTTATGAGGGTAAAAATTCCCAATTTCTGAAATACGTCCTTACCTAGCTAAGAAACCTGAAGCCTGAATGACTTGACGATGTTTTCTTTCATAAATATTTATTACATGTTTCGCATATGCCAGGTATGTGGCAAGTGCTAGGATACAAATACCAAAAAAGACAGATGTGCTCTTGTTCTCAAAAAATTTATCATCTTGCATATTTAAAAGCATGATACAGTAATTCTGTTGGTCAAGACAGTAAGTCCTGAAGAGTCACTGGTGTGAGAGACATGGGAGAGCCCTCAGATGGAGAAAGGGAAAGGACAGGAGGTGCTTTCTTGGGCTTGGAGAGCAAGGTCTTCCCCATTCTGGAGTCAGCATCGTGCGTCAGGGAGGAGTACGGGCTCAGGAGCCAGACAGCCTGGGTTGTGAGTCCTGGCTTTGGCACTTACTCGATGTGTGCCTCAGCCAGTTAGGGTAATTTTTGTCACTCTTTGGCCTTATCTGTAAAATGGAGTAATAATAATACCCTCCCCAGGGCACCTGGCTGACTCAGCTGGTAGAGCGTGCAACTCTTGATCTTAGAGTCATGAGTTCAAGCTCCACACTGGGTATAGAGCTTACTTGAAAAATATAAAAATAAATAGAAAAAAATAAAATTAAATGCTCTCCCCATATATGATTGTTATAAAGATTAAATGGAATCATTTGTGTCAAGTACTTAAAGCAGAGCCTGAAACATAAATGCAATGTGTTTGCTTTATAAAAAGGTATGTTTTCCCCTCTTCTGCCACTCCCATGATGCTAAGTTCCCCTCAACCTCAGTTTCCTGTAATCCTGTTGACAATTCTCTCTCATGGAACAACCCTGCTGTCAGTTGGAAAGACTAGGATAGTAAGCCTCCAGGACTGCCTGATGAAACTATCTTTCAAGTATTACACATACTTTGAGATACTTTTTGATTCTCTTGCCTCATAAGCAGATACAGTATCTACCTTGGGTGGTGAATGCTCATACAGCTGTATCTGTTATGTCCCTTTACACATGCTACCCCACTTGTCTTATCTACTCCAGTAGATCACAAAATTTTTTAAAAAGATTTTATTTATTTATTTGAAAGAGAGAGAGGGAGCCTGATGCAGGGCTCGATCTCAGGACCCTGAGATCACGAACCGAGCCAAAGTAGATGCTCAACTGACTGAGTCACCCAGGCACCCCAGATCACAAAATTTTTAAGATAAAAAGACTGTTTTTATTCAGAAGTCTTTATTTAATTCTAGTACAATCCTAGGCTTTGTAGCAATTCTCTCAGAGCTTTGCTACTTCCAGATTTTTGCCTCTTCACCTCTTTCTCAAAACAGATGTTCTATTTTACTGAGGAAGTCGGGAGAAAGAGCCATCAGGTATAAACTCTCAGCCTACACACTGATGAATATTTTCCTATGCCTGATCGCCAAGGAAACAATGAACCACCTCTTGGGCAAAGCATCCACCATTACTTAAGTACCCCCCCACCCCCCGTACATAATGCTTAGATCTATTTTAGAGAGCTGCCCAGTGTAGCCTAACAGTTAGGAACATAGTTTTTGTTTAATGAGTTAGCATATGAAGAGTACTTACTAGGTAAAGTACTCAGCACATGGTACACACTCAGTAAATGTTAGCTTCTATTATGAATTCTCTTGCTTCTATGACTTGCTTTTTTTTTTTTAAGATTTTATTTATTTATTTGACAGACAGAGATCACAAGTAGGCAGAGAGAGAGGAGGAGGCAGGTTCCCCACTGAGCAGAGAGCCCAATGTGGGGCTCGATCCCAGGACCCTGGGATCATGACCTGAGCCGAAGGCAGAGGCTTTAACCCACTGAGCCACCCAGGCGCCCCTATGACTTGCTTCTTTAATGATCTTCTTTCGTATCTTTCCTCAATCTTCCAAATCTTCTCCACCCTAAAAAATATCCTTCTGAACCCCACATTCGCCTTAATTTATGATCTTCACTGGCTTCTTTCCTTTAATTGTAAATCAAACTTCTGAAAAGAACAGTTCACGTTTGCTGGCTTTATAATCTCACTTTCCATCCCCTCCCTGACCCCCTACAGACAATTTAGGTTCCAGACCCAACATTCCATTGACTTTGCCCTGACAAAGATCACCAGCGACTTCTTTGGCATCCATTCTACTTCATGTCTCTGCAATTTAACACTCATCCTTTTGAATAAAATCTCTCCTCACCTCTTCAGCTTCAGTAACTGCTCTCTCAGTTCTCCTACTTCTCTAATGTCCTCTTCTCTGTCTCATTGGCTGTTTCTCCTGTCCACTCCCTGAATGTTAATATTCCTAACTATTCTCTCCTTAACCTCACCTCTTTCCACAGAGCAAACATGTATCTTCAGCTCTGACCCTTTGCCCAAAATTTAGACTCACAAAGTAAATCACTTCCTAGCTATCTCTGCCTAGACACTACTAAATGCACATCCAAATCAACCAGATGCCTTCCTTATCTTAGTTAATGGCCCAGCTTTTCAAACAGTCACATATCTCAAAGCCATCCTTGATTTATTACTCACACATCCAATCAGTTATCCAGATCAGATTCTTCCTCTCTTATACATGAGCTATCCTCTCCTCCCCATCCTACCCACTTCTCTGCAAGTCCAGAGCCTCATCATCTTTCCAACTTGGACTACTGAAGACCTTCCCCACCAAATCTCTAATCTCTTCTTTCTTTTTTTTTTTTTTTAAGATTTTATTTATTTATTTATTTGTCAGAGAGAGAGAGAGAGCGAACAAGCACAGGCAGACAGAGTGACAGGCAGAGGCAGAGGCAGAGGGAGAAGCAAGCTCCCTGCCGAGCAAGGAGCCCGATGTGGGACTCGATCCCAGGACGCTGGGATCATGACCTGAGCCGAAGGCAGCTGCTTAACCAACTGAGCCACCCAGGCGTCCCTCTAATCTCTCATTTCTTATAGATAATCCAGTCTGCAAACAGTTTCCAAAGTATACTCATTATAAAATACAGATCTGTTTTCCTCACTTACCGAATATAACTCTGCAATATCTTCTCATTGCCTACAATAAAGTCTACAAATAAAGTCCATATTTAGTAAAATCTTGCTGAGTACTCTAAGATCTAGCTACTTTTGATTATTTATTCCAACACTCGACCAAGACATTTCTTTATATATTATTGTGTATAATTCACAGTCTAGCTCATGTTTTCCTTAAAACATAATCACTGGGATAGACCAGTTGACCCTAAGGTGGTGTCACCAAGCTATGGTTCTCTGGTATTCTTCTTCTTCTTGTATAACCTATTTCAAAGTACTGGTTATCTGGAGACCCAAATGGAAACCGAGAAATCATCTTAGACTTCTTTTTTATAAATGTAATCAACAGATACTGAAAATATCATCTGTCAAGCCACATAAATAATACATCATTATAGTAATAGCAAACACTTATATTTACAATGTAATGAGCACTGTTTGAAATAGGATGGATGGATAGAAAGATTATTTAAGTGTATAATACTTAGAACTAAAATAGCAAAATAAAAGTATGTACCTCAAAAGATTTTGGTGAGGATTAAAATCTTAAGGGTACTCTTGTATATATCAGTTAGAACAATTTATCCTCACTGTAGTTGAAATACATACTATGATTCCATTTTAGACACTGAGCAAACTGGGTTAGATAGGATTAGTAATTTACCTAAGATCACACAGCTAATAAACACTGGACCTGGGCTTTTCATCCTATCAGCGTAGTACCAGAGTCCATGCAGTTAACAGTTACTCTCTTCTGCCTCTGGCTCAAACAGCAGTCAGAGTAACATCCTTTAGGTTTTCTACATATCAGGTGCTGCTCTAAATATATTACATGTATTACTTCAATCAATCCTCACAACACCTTCTATGAGGTAGGTGCTATTTTTCTTCTTGATTTCCTATGCAAATAAACTTGGCTTAAAGAAAGTAAAAAAAAAAAAAAAATCAAACTGTAAACCCAGAAAAATCTGGAAGTAAATACTCACTTCAAAAAAGGTATGCATTTACTCTTCTAAAAGCCTTGTTTCAGCATTCCTTGGCATGTTAGATTTCTCAGATCATTAACAGGTAACTTTCCAATAAAAAAGTAAGGATCTCTTTACTCATTCAACCTTCCACTCAGCAAATCTTTACTGAATACTTACGTTATGTAATACACTAAATACTTCAAGGAGATGTTTCTTCTTTCAAGAAAATAAAAATCTAGAAAACAGAAAAGGACATCAAAGCCAACAAATACAATGAAATGTGACAGGTAGGATTGCAGAGAGGTTAAGAGAATAGATTCAAAAGCTAGACAGACTTTGTTCAAAGTCTAATTTTGCCACTTACTTCCAATGTGACTTTAGGAAATTCATTTAAACTATTTGTGCTTTATTCTTTTTCATAGTATGATCTCTTTTTATTCTTTTTATCTTTATTCTTTTCCATCATATGATCTCTGTCAAGTTTTAATGTACATAGAGAAATCTGATCCATGCTTCAAACAAGGTAACACTTGGGGAAGCAAGAGTGGATAGTAGTAGTTGTTGTCAGTGGTATTGCCACATGAGGGTACACTGGAGTCAGCTTGAAAAAGAGAGACTGATTTTTTTATATTGGAGAAAAAGGAGTTCAGGTAAGTTTTTAAAGAAAAACGTAACTCTAGATGACTTTTTAGAAGATAAGTAAGTATTCTCCAGGTAGACAGAAAGGAAAATATATATGGGGAAAGTTAAAAGCAAGGAAGAGTAACTTCTGAAGTTGATACACCTGGTTGAAGAGGTGGTTATGTCCATGTGTCTTCAGCATGTTGCTTTGGAGACCTACGGCCTTGGGAGATAGGAACATAGCAAGGGTGGAGAAGTGATGTCCTTATTATGATTATAGATCTTTAAAAGCTATCATTTGAAACCATGTTTATTACTAGATGGAGAATAATAACACCTTGTCCTGTGTTTGTATAGCACCAATTCTGTACAATTTTAAGATAATATCTCAGTAATCTTCACAACCTTGGAGGTCTGTCCAATTATAATTATCACCATTTTTCATATGGGAAAGCAAAAGTACAAGGAGAGAAAGGCAGAAATCCAGGGTTGCAGCTCACCAGAGTGTCCAAAATAACAAAATCTTATTAACTTCACACCCTCCCGCCATTTCTACCCTTGTTATGGAAAAATAGAACGAAAGTGTGTAGCTTGAAAAGGCTAGGATGGGGTTAAAAAACAATCAGAAATAGTGATGAGCCATGTAGAAAATGCTGGGAGAACTGGGAGACAGGTTTGTGATGACAAGCAGGCTGTGTGGGAGATAAGTTGGACTGATTTGACAGAAGGAAACGTTGTTTTAGATTGTGGCACATGTAACTTACATGCAGTAAACTACATAAATCATACATATATACATTGATGAATTTATGCAAATGAATACTATCTTTGTTTGCTACAAATGCCATCATAAAATACACAGAACAGACTGGGTGGCTTAAGCAATAGAAATTTCTCACAGTTCTGGAGGCTGGAAGTACAACATTAAGGTGCTGGCAGGATTAGATTCCTCTGAGGCTTCTCTCCTGGCCTCTGTCTTACTGCCCCTTCACATTGTCTTCGTTTTATGCGCCTGGTGTCTCCTCCTGTTCATACAAGGACAGCCATCATATTGGATTAGGACCCCTTCCTAATGGTCTCTTTTAACTTAACCCTTTAAAGACCTTATCTACATCTACAGTTACATTCTGAGATACTGGGGGTTTGGACTTCAATATGAAATTGGGTAGAGGACATAATTCAGCCATAACAAATATGTATATAAGATAAAAAACACCCAAGATATAGAACATTTCTATCACTTCAGAATGATTCTCGGCTCTCTTCCTAGTAATCCTCTAGTGTTAATGCCTTTTCATATTTACCACCACTGGTGTTTTTTCCTGTTTTTGAACTTTATGTATTTATATTCTTTTTGACTGCTGTTTCCCACCCACCCCTGAGCCAGCAACATAATGTCTGTGAGATTCATCCATGTTATAGCATGTAATGCTATTTTATCTTATTGTGTAAATAAATTATAATTTTATGATATTTGAGTTGCTTCCAGTTTTTGGCTGTTGTGAATAAAGCTGCTGGAAGGATTCTTGTATGTCTTTTGACGGACTTAATCATTCCTTTCTGTTAGGCATATATAGGCAAAAGTGGAATTGCTAGGCTATAGATTTATTGGTGAATTTAATGTTAATAGATGCTGTAGAATAATTTTCCAAAGTAGATATGACAACATGCACTCACACTAGCAATGCAAGTTTCAGTTATCTCACAATGTCATCAACACTTGGCATAATCAGTCTTTTAAATTTTAACCATTCTG
Organism: Taxidea taxus jeffersonii; assembly: GCA_003697995.1. Taxonomy (NCBI): domain Eukaryota; kingdom Metazoa; phylum Chordata; class Mammalia; order Carnivora; family Mustelidae; genus Taxidea; species Taxidea taxus. The sequence goes on from ML111860.1 coordinate 60,570, forward strand.
GTGAGGATGTATAAGTATCTTTTCTTTTTTAAAGATTTTATTCATTTATTTGACAGACAGAGATCACAAGCAGGCAGAGGGGCAGGCAGAGGGGAGGAGGTGGGGGCTCCCCGCTGAGCAGAGAGCCTAATGTGGGGCTTGATCCCAGGACCCCAAGATCACAACCTGAGCCGAAGGCAGAGGCTTTAACCCACTGAGCCACCCAGGTGCCCCATGTATAATTGTCTCACTGGAGTTTTAATTTGTATTTCCCTAATGATTAATGCTATTGACTTCTGGTCCTTTGACATTCTTTTCTGATCTCAGGGTCCTCGAATTAAGACCGGTATTGGGCTCTCTGCTCAGCAGGGAGCCTACTTCCCCCTCTCTCTCTGCCTGGCTCTCTGCCTACTTGTGATCTCTTTCTCTGTCAAATAAATAAATAAAATCTTTGGGGAAAAAAGTTAAATAGATATAAAAACATCCTTAATTTGGGTATAAGACTCAATATTTTAAAAGACATCAGTTATTTTTAATTCAATAAAAAATATGAGCAAGACTTTTGGGGTTTTCTTGAAATTTGAACTAAATGATACTAAAATTAATATTAAAAAATACACATAAGAAAAAATTCTAAAAGAGGAGAATCATGAGGGAAATAATAGATAATATATTTAAAATTGTGTTTCCCTGACCTTGGATGAGACGAACAGATCAATGAGACAAATGAGAAAATCCATAAATCATCCTCATTATCAGAATTTAATAAATGATGAAAGTTGCACTTTAGTAAATGAGGCAATATGAATTACTGAATAATCAATGCTGGTAAGATTGGCCAAATGCTTAAAGAATATAAAGCTAAATTTTCCTCTTTGCTTTCTATACTAAAATGTGAAAAAAACCCACATAAAATATCTAGAAGAAAACATGGAATATTAGTTCATAAATAATTTTGGCATGAGAAAGGACTTTCTGAGTATTTTCAAAGATATCAAGCTATACAGGAAAAGTTTATACCCCAAATTATATCTTAGTATTTTAAATTTTTATCAATTTTAAAACTCTATAGAGCAAAAAAGGGCAAAAGGAAAGAAAAAAACAGATTAAAAATATTTGCCATACATGTGACAAACCACCTTTTTTTTTTAAGATTTTATTTATTTGAGGGGCGCTTGGGTGGCTCAGTGGGTTAAAGATTTTATTTATTTGAGAGAGAGACACAGAGAGCATGAGTGGGAGAAGGATTAGAGGGAGACAGATAAGCAGACTCCCCACCAAGCAGGGACCCCCTGCTCCAGGCTTTATCCCAGGTCCCCAAGATCCTGACCTGAGCTGAAGTCAGACACTTAACCAGCTGAGCCATCCAGGTGCCCCAAACTATCTTTAATATACAAAAATTCTCACAAATAAGTAAATAAAAGATAAGTAACTCAATGGGAAAAGTGGACATAAGGGTTCATGGAAAAAATATTTTAGACAATTAACATAAGAAAAGATATTCAGCCATATTAATATTTTAAAGTATACAAATTAAAACGAAGATAGTCATTTTTTTCAGTACAATTAAAAATTAAAAGATTAGGTAGGTCCAAGGCTATAGGGAAATAGGTATTTCTATATATTTTTGATAATATAAATTATTACAAACCTTTTATAGAAAATTTATCAATATCTTTCCAAATTACCTATAAGCATATACTTTGATGTCCATCTTGAAATTTATCTTTCTCATATACCTGCAGAAGTTGTCAGATATATGTATAGGAATTCCAGTTTTGTTATGGTATTGCTTTTAATAGTGTTATTGTGTCTCCCCAATAGTGAATTGTGACTCCCCAAACTGATCCGTTGAAGCCCTGAATCCCAGAGTGTGACTGTATTTGGAGATAAGGCTTTTAAAGAGGTGGTTAAATTGAGATGAGGCTGTTTTAATCTTATCTGACTGATGTCCAGTTAAGAAGAGATTGGAGGGACGCCTGGGTGGCTCAGAGGGTCAAGCCTCTGCCTTCGGCTCGGGTCATGATCTCGGGGTCCTGGGATTGAGTCCCACATCGGGTTCTCTGCTCAGCAGGGAGTCTGCTTCCCCCTCTCTTTCTCTGCCTGCCTCTCTGCCTACTTGTGATCTCTCCC
>ML111861.1:0-12380 GCA_003697995.1 Taxidea taxus jeffersonii
GGTATGATGAAGGTGACATATACCATGATATAAACTGTGGTAGGGTATGTTTGATAAAGCAGAGACCTGGGAGCATCGACTGTTCCAGCATCAACCTTAGAGCATATGACAGGTCAAGGAGAAGCAGTAATGCCAGGCTTTCAAGGAGGTGGGAGATGAGTCTTTTATATAGGCAGGCACCAGAACGAGGACCTAAGCATAGGAGTCAAAAGCTAGATAAGTAAACTTACTGCAGGCATTGGAACCCTGACTCTGCTGAACCCGCACTGTTTCTGAACAAGTGAAGTTGACCTAACAAAGACATTGTATCTTCTTGTTACGACATGCAGCACAGCTGGTAGGAATTGTTTGATTTATTTAGGCAGGTGAAAGAGCTAGAGTACTAGAGTTTTATAATCATATCTTAAAATATTCTACTATTTAGATGACAATGATTTCCAAAAGTAGGTCCTGATCTGACACATCGTGTCCATATTAGGACATGCAGATATTTGAATTGCAATTCCTTTTTAGGTCCATTCCAAGCACAGCAAATTTTCAGAAACATTTTCAAGTGGAAATACAAAAGTAATTCAGATTAACTTTTAATCAAGTCACTTCCTTCTGAGAAAAGCAATGCAGGTATGGTAGAAAACAAACAAACAAACAAACAAACAAAAAAACAAGTCTTTTAAAATTGTCCTCTGAGATGAGTTCTGGTTCTGACAAGTAAGTTCTGTGATCTTCAGCTAGTTACGTCTCTGATCTATGGAAAATTTTCTAATATATAAAATGGGACTAAAATGCAATTTTAGTGTTTAACTGCTGATGGATTTAAAGTGCTATCTCTTCCCCTTTAGCTTTACCTCACATATGAACAAGCTGCGGGGGGAGCAGGAGTGGGGAGCCTTTGGTCAGAGCAGGAAAGTCAAGCCATGGAGGATCTATAACCCCAGCCCCAAATCTAAGTGCCATTAAAACCCCAAATTCATTCTTTCCTTGCTTCTCAGGCCATTTTCAGACCTGTATGAGCCCCACACTGCTATCCTAAAAAGTCCGAGCTTGTAAGCAATACATATTTTCACATCCCCTTGGTGTGCATATGTGTGTAGCATCATCAGTCTCAACATCTGAACCAGATTTTGGGTTGGAAGACCCCAAGGTGTGACCTTGACAGGGTAATTCAATAAAACCCTACCACAATATAATAACTGAGGTCCAAGAATTCTACCAAGTAAATTGCAGGCTTTTATTAATTCCAGATTAATGACAAATTATATATTTTTTTCATTCAATCTTCACTATAGTATAAAGCATAAAATAAAGATAGTGAAATTTCCATGCATGTAGTTGATGATACACTAAGAAAGTTTCAAGTGATCATGAAACCATTAGTTCTAAATCAATCTTTTCATTTCCAACAGAAGACAAGAACATTAGCCCTCTCCTTTTTGAAAACATGGGCTGAGCTGAGGTAGGGAGCCAATTGAGTATATTTTCATTATCTCAGGGAATATATCTTTGGAAGTTTCCTTACCACTTATCTTTTAAGATGCTGTGAAGATTAAAGAAGCAGTGTCTGATCAAAATAGCATGTCAGGAAAATATATTTCTTCATTTTTCCTCTTACGTCAATACTCATAAGATGTAGGCAATCCTGAGCCCCAAAACTCATAAATCTGGCTATAGTAAGTGAGGGAGTGATCGCCAGATGGTTTCTATTACTTTTAAGAATAATTTCTGAATAATGTATATTACATAGACTTTTTCACTTATAGCAGCTGTAACTCTATGATGATATTATTCCATGGCGGGAACAAAGAATTTAGATTTTACCAACTCTTTTAGGCTTGAGAGAATAGGGCTAATAAAAGTTCTTTATTATCTTTATTATTATATAGCATCTCCCTGGGGAAGGAAATACAAATTCCAGGAAATAAAAGGAATAAAAGGAAATAAAAATCCAGCCTTTGACTTTCTGAATGGCATTTGTCTTAGCACTCCTCTTATATAGACGAAAACATGAGAGTTGTCATAATGGAGCAAAAACAACTGATTTAAAAACTCCAATCCATTTGTTGAGGAGCAAAATAGTTGCCAGTGTTTCATTTTTGTAAAGCCCATATGAATTATGAATATATGGTATATAGCAAGCACTAGGACCAGTTATATTTAATGATTCAACACATGGATGGTTTGGGTACAGAAATATAGCTGACCTAAGTTATGAATACTAACTCATTTCATAAACCTATATTAAGCACTTCCTATATGCTGTCTACTGTGATGAGACCTGGTTGATAAGATCAAAATGGAAGTACACATGGAGTTTAGATTCAATCCTCAAGCAATTGAAAATTTAGAAGTAGGGGATATTTGCTGAAAATTACATCTATTACCATATGTAAAATTATGGAGTAACTGTGTTTTTAAAAAGCTTTGCCAAACAAAAACAAGCAAATTGGATATTAAGGATATAAACTAGATAATTAAATACTTGAATTAGGCACTAGAAAATAGAAATTTGAAAGCATAGACAAAAATTGAAAATATAGGTGTGATATTCAGGGACAATGAGAATTGCTGGTATGGAATGATGGAGAGCTAAAAAAGAAAGGTGTTGGTTACTCATAGGCTTTATTGCTAGAAAAAGTGATGTGTATTACAAAAAGAATAGTGATGATGAGTTCAACTGTGCAATAGTGAGTTTTTTTTTAAAAAATTTATTTATTTGAGAGAGAGACGGTGAGAAAGAGTATGAGCGAGGAGAAGGTCAGAGAGAGAAGCAGACTCCCCGTGGAGCTGGGAGCCCGATCATAAGCACTTTATATCATAAGCGCTTTCCCATGTATTGCCATAATCTTCAAAATACTTGGCATGATTCTTTAGTATTAAACAGCACTGGAGTATATCATAACGTACCTAACAATTGTTTGAAATGTAGATTTTTTCCAATTTTTCACCATTGTGCAATATTGAGGATCTTGATTTACACTGACAGCTGCTCAGCAGAAATGTTGTAATAATTTTCCTTTTTTTTCTGTATATGAGATCCTTGTCATTCTACCCTCACCAATTGGCAGTAACTTTTAAAAATTGCCCTTTTGATAAATGAAAGTGGTATCTTATTAATGATCATATATAGATACACTTTTATTTCAGGCTCATTTGGTACTTATATATCAACCTGAATGAATTACTTGTTCATATAGAGATAAATTATTTGTGTTATTATTGCTTGTATATTGCACTGACTTGATAAATTCAGGAGGTATAGAATTCTAGAGAATTTCCTAAGATTTACTGATCAAATAAAGTTTTTTATGTCCTTGGTATGTGCCAGGAACAGTTCTAAGTTGTTTATACTGTATGGGCATTTAATATTTTGAGGTATAGGATCAACATCCTCTTTATCTATAAACAGTCCTCAATTTTGCTTTGTGAAATATCATTACCCTGACCTCAGCTCATGTTTTGGGTGAAGTTGCCCTCATTTCTTCTGGTCACCAGAGTTGGAGCATGTGACTAAGGAAAAGCCAATCAGCACATTCCATCTTTCTTGCTATGATTCTTTCTTTAGGGAGGGGCACCAATCCAAGTAAAGTCAGTCAAAGTTAATGAAGACTAATTTTCTATAAGGAAATCAAACTCTCCACGTGGTTTAATTAATGTAAAGCTGAAGGAATCTGGGGCAACTGAGTAGCACTTAGGAGTGGCCGCAACTTGATAGAAGCAGCCCAAGATGATTCTGAACTTATCCACCCTAAAGCTACACTCAACCTTCATTTGTTGAAGATTTTTTTTTTTCTTCTTAAACTGGTTTGAATTTGATTTTCTATTATCTACAACAGAGAGTTTTAACAGGGTAATGAAAGACTCACAGCCCTTCCCTCAGCTTTTTTATGAACTCTTCTAATCATTTATTCATTTAGTTTGAGAAAACATAAATTTTCAAACCCTTCAACATGTCAGAGTCTCAGGATCCTGGATATTGAGGTCACTTTTCATCAGTGTAAACATAGTATAATGATGTGTCCCAGAATTTGTCATTTTCATTTTTTGAATTAAATATATTCTTATTGTTCTTAGAATAACTTCATTATGAACAGAATTAAAATTCATGACTATTTTATGAAACAGTAAAGGGATTGACTCTTTGTATATTTATGAGTCAGTTGCTGCGTCTTTTGCAGTTCAAGGATTACAGGTGTTTCCTACATCATAAGGGCAAAGCAAAAACATGCATCTTCAATCACATTAATAAATTCATGTTTTTAACTCCCCAACTTTCTTAGCTTATAGGAAAATAGCATAGGATTTAAGTGAACAAATTTAATATAAATACAATCAGTGTGATTTCATTTCTTATTTCACTGGAGTTCTGTTATTGATGGACCCATCTTTGCATTTAACATATATTGGGGAGTATTAATAGGGATTGAGATATTTTTCCCTTTGATCAGAGATATGTCTTTTCAAAATAAAAACATTGACATTCTTACTCTAGAAGAGCAGTGGCTTCCTATCCTTGCACTTCTTTCTTGACTGTTTTATAACCTCAACATGAACAAAACTTAACTCACTACTTTTCTCTTCAGTCCCATTATCTAGTTAAATAATACCCAAGACAGAAACCTGGATTTGTCCAGTGCTACATTTTATGCCCACATGGAATTGTTCACCATAACTTATTATTTTATCTCCTAAATATCAATTGCATTCCTCTCTTCCATCCCTAAAGCTTTGCTTTGGCTTTTTTTTTTTTTTCAGCCCTGATAATTTCATGTTTGGATTACTGAAATGGTTTGTATACATTGTTTACCAGATTCTCTTGTTTTCCTGCATCCCCTAATCCATATCAAATCTGGCACTACAGGACAGAATAGTGATACATACAAATGACACAAATCTCACAGAAGAATGATTTATATAAATCACACAAATGTGATTATACATTTGTTTTTCATTATAAATTCTGTCATGCAGTGAGAATTTTTTTTTAAAATAATAGCCATGTTCAGAATTAATTTGAAACTCCCAATATGGCAGAATTTCCTTGCCGTCTTCACTCTTTTCCTCATGCCTGTCAAGTTCATGTTTACAATGTCCTCACATTCACCCTTTCTTTTAGCCATTTAACCGTTATATGGTAAGTTTCTGCTTAAATAGTAGTACATTTGGGGCGCCTGGGTGGCTCAGTGGGTTAAAGCCTCTGCTTTCGGCTCAGGTCATGATCCCAGGCTTCTGGGATCGAGTCCTGCATCGGGCTCTCTGCTCAGCAGGGAGCCTGCTTCCCTTCCTCTCTCTCTGCCTACTTGTGATCTCTGTCTGTCAAATAAATAAATAAAATCTTTAAAAAAAATAAATAAATAGTAGTACATTTGATGTACTTAATTCTCACATCAATCCTAGAGTGTAAGATTTATTATTTCAAGGTAAGAATTACTTTACAGATGGGAAAATTTAATGACAGGGATCTGGGAGAAGGAATGATAATGCATTTGCAAGGTTATCAGGTGAAGGAGAGTTTAACTGACCCACCATACTATAAGCTTTAATCACATTGAATAAATTCATTTTTAAAAAGGCACCCTTCTTCCTCTTCCCTCCATGATTCCTTCTATTTGAAACACTCCTTCTTTCCCACCCACTTCAGTACCCATGCTTGTACAGCTCAAGGAAGTTGAGATGAATCTTTGATCCAGTATATATAAAATGATGTTTACTTGATTGGGAGGAAACCTGTATAACTTACTTTGTTCTTATTTGCAAGCACTTAAGAAGCTATTCATGTAGGTTAATGACTCTCAACCCTTCAACACACACTGGGGAACCTCTGAAGAATATTCCAATGGTTTTCAGAAATATTGCTCTTTCTAAAGGCATTGTTTTAATGTTTAATTTCATTTTTTTGGATAAGTTTATGGACTTGGGATCCAAGAAGATCCAGGTCAGAATGATAATTTTTTTATTACCAGCTAGGAAGTCCCTGGTGTTAATTAAAGTCTCTGAAGTGCAATTTTCTCATGAGTGAAAAGAATAATAAAGGTCTTTTCCTTTTGGTATTGGGTTATCGTGAAGATTAAATGAGATAGATCATTTAAAAAATGATCAGAGCACAGGGCTTGACACATTATTTCCTTAATAAGTGTTATATATTTATTACAAATGCTGTTGACATTGTTTTGTTGTTATTTGGCTTTTGGAAAGTCTGTTTTTTTCAAAATACCTTTATCAAAACATACAATATGCCAGTTATAATAGATAAAATGGTAATAACTTTTTCAGAACAATGTAAATATGCTACAGAGACAGGTATAATATTGATCTCATGTAAACTGGTTAGATATCTTTCAGTAATTATTTAGTCTTGCTTATTCTCATCATCCTACTTTTATTTTACTTTATTATTATAAATTTTTCATCCTGTTTTTAGAATAGCTTTCAGGTTTACAAATAAAGTGAAGTCTGATATACGAAAATCTATTTTTATAATGTATTTTTCTACATGATAGTAAAAGAATTTAATGAAGAAAATTTGAAGGACACAAAAAGTAATCATTACTTAGAACACATATTTTTTGCAATGTGCTTGGATTTTTTTTTTTTTTTTGTATTTCAAAAAGTGTCAAATTACAAAGGCTAATATAATACCTTTCAAAAACCTAAAACACTGAAGAGGCATAATTCCTCTAAGGAAGAAAGAAAAACTCTTCAACAATAGTGTAAATTATTTGTAGACCTCCTGCTTGAACAAGATAAGTTATTAAGATTTTCTGAAATGATTAACTATTATTTTAACTGCTATTTGTATTTCAACACAGGGGAGATTAAAAACACTTTGGATTGAAAGTCCAGAAGCCTTGTCTCTTACTTGCTAATTGCATGGCATTCAGTAAGGTATTTTGTCTCTCTGTACCTCAGTTTCTCATCAGAGAAATTGGTACTTTGAATACATAATGTCTAATCTACATTAATTGACATACTGTGGTATTACAGGAAGATCCTAGAACCTCACGGATCTAGAGACTCTGTTGTTTATAAGTCGGACAATTGGGCACATTACTCAATGTAATTGAGCCTCGTGTTTTTAATTAGAAAAATGTATATAATTGCATATAAGTTGCAGATTTTCTGTGAGGAACATACAATAACCTATATACTTTGCCTGACAGATATAGGTATGCAATAAATGTAGCTAATATTTTATAAAAGATTTGAGACTATGTGGCCTCTAATTTCCCCCATTAATGTTTAATAAAACTCCATATTCCTTCCGTTAATTATTTGAGCACTTTTCATTTATTTACCTGATGAATATTTTATTCAGCTTGGACCATGTGCTAAAGTTCTATACAACTCTGTCAGTATACTGTGATTAACAACATAGTAATAGACTCTGTCTTCTTGAGGGAAATAGGCAACATACCAGTAAGACATAGTCAAGTATTTAATTAGAAAGTACAATACATGCCAGAAATGAAAAAAAAAAAAAATGGTGAGGGTGAAGAATAGAAGAAATTTTTCAGATTGAGTAGTCAGAGAAGGCCTCTCTGAGAAAGTGTTGTTTAAGCTGAAGTCTGAAAGGAGCCAACAGAGGTTGGATGGATATTGCAGACAGATTGACATGGGCAGGAGGGAAGGCTAAGGCCAATCAGGGGAAAGAGCTTTGCATGATTTAGGAAAAGAAAACCTCTTTTGGCTATGGGGTATGAATGAGATGTGACGAAAAGCCAGCAAGCATGGAAGTTGGGATGATGGGCAGGGCCAGATTGCATTCAGCATCATAGAACATACAATTTTCAAAATCAATCTGAGTGCAAAAGGCTGTCACAGAGGATTTTCAATCAGAAGAATAATACGATTACAATTTCATTAAAAAAATAATTCTAGCTGCTGATTAGATATGCATAGGAAAGGGCAACAGGGAAAAGAGAGAAATCAGTTAAGTGACATTGTAGAGGATGAGCCTAGTGATGTGGGCTAGGGTTGTAACATTGGCCTTGGAGTGATAATAATAACAATAACAAATGTGAAAACAATTATAATAGCTAAACTTTAATAAGAGTTTACAGTGTACCATCCTGCCCAGATGTGTTTTTTCCTTTGGAGTTTGTGAATTTTATTTTGTAAATTTATTATTATTTATTTTGAGCAGTGTTAGGCTTACAACAAAACTGAGAGGAAGGTACATAGATTACTCTAATACCCCTACTCCCTCAAGTGCATAGCCTTCATCATTATGAATATCACTCACCAGAATGGCACTTTTTTTTTCATCAAGAATGAACCTAAATTAACATTATAATCACCCAAATTCCAAATCACTTTTGGTGTTGTGCATTCTGAGGTTGAACACATGTATAATAAATTTATCAATTGTTATTGAACGATATGAAGTATTTTCACTGTTAGACAAATCCTCTGTGCTCTGCCTATTCATCTCTCTGGCCTTTTACCCCTCAGACTGGCCTTCTACCACTAGACATCTCTCTGGCCTTCTACCACTGATCTTTTCTGTCACCTCCAGGGTTTTGCCTTTTCAGGAATGTCATGTTTTGCAATATTAAGGTATTTTAGCCATTTCAGATTGGCTTCGTTCACTTAGTAATATGAATTTCAGTTTCTTCCATGTCTTTTCTTGCCTTGATGGCTCATTCTTTGTTAGCACTCACTAATGTTCTATTTTCTGGATGTACCACAATTTATTTATCCATTCATTTGCTAAAGGACATCTGGTTTCTTCCAGATTTTTTGAATTATGAATAAGGCTGCTATAAACATCTGTGTTGCAGGATCTTATGTGAATATAAGTTTTTGAGTGAATACCAAGGAGAACAATTACTGGGTCTTATCACATGCTAAGAGTATGCTTGCTTTTGTAAGAAACTGCTAAATGACCTTCCAAAGTGGCTGAACCATCTTGCATTCCTAGCAGCAATAAATGAAAATTTCTTTCTCCACATCCTCATGTATGTGGTCTTATCAGTGTTCCAGATTTTGGCTATTCTAATAGTTGCACAATGGTATCTTGCTATTTTAATTGTATTTCCCTGATGACATATGACATGAAAGATTTTTTCATATGTTACTTGAAATCTGCATATATTCTTTGTTCAGGTGTCTTTTATGGCCTTTAGCTCATTTTAAAATCACTTCATTTTCTTATTGTTCAATTTTAAGAGTTTGTTGTATATTTTGGAGGGACAGTCCTTAATCAGATATGTATTTTGCAAATATTTTCTCCCATCTTGTGGCTTATATTTTCCTCTTGACAGGGTCTTTCACAGAACAGTTTATAATTTTTTTTATTGAAGTATAACTAACATACAATGCTATATTAGTTTCAGGCATGCAATGTATTTTTTTAGGCACAGAACATACTGATTCAACAAGTCTATACATTAGTGTTCACCATGGTAAGTATAGTCACCATATGTTACCAAAAACTGTTATTATATTATTATTGACTATATTCTATATGCTGTATTTTTATCCATGACTTATTCTATGACTGGAAGTTCACCTCTTAATCCCCTTTATTTCACCCATACCCCCACTCACCTCCCCTCTAAGGGTTTGTACCTCTTTAAATTTAGTGAAGCCCAGTTTATCAATTAGTTTTTTTATGGACTGTATCTTGGTGTTATATCTAAAAAGCCATGTCCAAAGGCATCTTTGTTTTCTCCTATGTATCTTTTAGGAGTTTATAGTTTTGTGTTTTACATTTAGGTACATTTCAATTAATTCCTGTAGAGAGTGTAAGGTCTGTACATGGTAAACATCTCATATGTGAGTTACTACAATTAGTGTACCGATGAAGAGATAGAGCTTGGGGAGGTGATCACTTCCTACAGATCATGCTATTAATAATAGGACATAGGCATCAGGAAGCTTGATATCACAGAGCATGCTCTTAATCATAATGCTACACTACTGTAAAATAGTGATCTGATTAGAGATAAGTTTTAATATATTATATGTAGAACTTAGAAATTTGTTGGATATGGAAGGTGCGCAGAGGGAGGAATCAAAGAGCCAAAGATGACTCTGATGTTTTTCAGTTAAAATTTCTGTGTGTATGTCTCATTCACAAAAATTGAACAAGAATATTTTGTAAGTAGTATGATATTTAAAGTCATGGGCTTGCATAAGATTATCTACAGAATGATGGTAGAGACAAAAAGAAGAGCCAACATTTCATCCCAAAAAAGAATTTTTTGTGTATGCTAGAGGAGGGAAAAAAAGAAAAAGGATCTCAGGAGAAGCCAGAGAAGTGGGAGTATAAATCCAGAAGAGTGTGAGAGCAGCTCAAGGAGAGTTGATAACAGTTGACTATCACTGAGATGTTCAGGAAAATGAGAAATTACAAATGGCTTATTTGGAAACAGAGCTGGTCTCTGTGCTGAGTGCTTGTTGCTACTGGAGTGATAAATGTTTCTTTGTCTTTTCATGAAGACATTTTTTCTGGCAGTAAAACAGACCAAGCCATTCTGATGTATCAGAACCTTTGTTTTTGTGTTTGCTCTGTCTGCAATGCACTAGCCTAAGAACTTTGCAGAATATACTTGTTATTATTTAGTGCTTATCTCAAGTCATACATCTCCAAAGAGTATTTTATATTTTAATCCTAAAATGGTATTTAAATTCTTTTAAATATTATATTTTTCATTTATGTTTTTTTCCTCATCTCCCATCGATAGAATAGAGTTCATGGAAATTAGGAGCCAGTGTATTTGTTCAGCATGCATCCCTAGCACCTATAATATTACCTACATTGAATGATATTCTATAAATTATATTAAATGAATGAATGAAGTAGTAAAATGATGAGTTATTGCTAGAGATTTGGGGTGGTGGAGGGAAAGGGAAGAACAGGTAAAACACAGAGGGTACTTTTATTTTTATTTTATTTTAGATTTTTTTTTTTTAATTTCTTTATTTGAATGACAGAGATCACCTGTAGGCAGAGAGGCAGGCAGAGAGTGAGAGAGAGAGAGAGAGATAGAGAGAGATAGAAGGAAGCAGGCTGCCCGCTGAGCAGAGAACTCAATGCGGGGCTCGATCCCAGGACCCTGAGATCATGACCTGAGCCAAAGGCAGAGGCTTTAACCCACTGAGCCACCTGGGCACCCCCACGGGGTACCTTTAAAGCAGTGAAGCTATTCTGTATAATGAGTGACATTATACATTTGATAAAACTTATAGAATATATACTACAGAGTAAATCCTAATCAAAACTATGGACTTGGGGGTAATAACAATGTATTTATATCAGCTAATCATTTCTAAATATGTACCACATCAATGCAAAGTGTTAATAAAGGAAACTGAAAGGATGGATATATGGGAATTCTGTGAACCTAATAGTGATCTAAAATTAAAGTTTATTAATGTAAACAAAATAAAAAAACCATAAAAACCTGTGACTTTCCTATCATCAGATCTTGTGTTCTTTCAAAATGTCTTCCACACCTTTCCTATAGTATTTAAAATACAAATGTTATAGTTTTCACTTAAAATCCCTGTAATCCTCAAAATAAGCACAATTAGGTTATTGAAAGGTAAAAAAAAAAATCTGCTGCGCCAGATGTACTAAATACTGTCATAAATAAGACAAGTATGCTCTTGTTCTCCTATATTTTTAATTTTCATGAAAATTACACATTCTAGTTTTGGTGTCAGAGCACTTCTCCTTGTTTTATTGTTCATATACTTGTATTACATCACAATGCTTTTAGATTTTGGAGTAGTCTCTCTGTGTCTTAGTTTTCTGTCTATTGAGTGTTTTAGAGTGAACAAGTACATATCTTAATACAGTAATGTTAATATTAAATATATTTAGTGCATGTTATTTAAACATAATTCAAAGATAAGTAGATCTGAAATATAAATATAATTTATAAACTGTATTTTATAAATTTAAGATATTTATAACCATAAAATATATTGAAATTTATTTAACATTAAAATGAATTGCAATCTTTTTAAAACTATATATTATCACTACTATGCTATTAATCTGTGCAGTGCACCCTCTTATACTTAACTAATCATTCCTGTGTACAGTTCTTGCTTCCCAAATAGGCTTGCACTGATACCTTTTGATTTGTCCTCACCATAAGTAATCTCCTAACTCACTCTCCTCTGAATTCTTAATTTTACCTAGTTGAGCACTAGCGCCACAACATTGAGCAAGTACAGATTTCCTCCCTATCTTCATGGAGCTTATCCTCTTATGAAGGGCAGGAAACAAACATTAAGTAAAAACCTCTCAATGTTTAAAATTGAAGTTGTGATAGGACTCTAAAAAAGAAATGTGTATTGCTAAGGACTTGTGTGGCAGGAAGATTTTAACTGAGGAGCTTATCCAAGAAAACATTCTTTTTTTTTTTTTTTTT